>CM023491.1:30564217-30665879 GCA_013339685.2 Hyalomma asiaticum | reverse complement strand
TGACTGGGAATTGTTTCAAATATTGTCGCAGCTTTCCTGTATATCAGTCACACACCTGGGCATCGATGAATTGCAATCCTTCATTACACTCCATATTATAGAGGCGGCAGAGAAATCCATTCCACAGACAACAAGTAGGACGCAAAACAAACGGAGGCCGTGGTGGAATGCCCAGTGTAAGAATGCCCGCGATCAGCAAAACAAGGCGTGGTCGAAATTCCGTAGGTATCCCACTTTTGAAAACCTTGTAGACTTCAAGCGCGCCAAAGCAAATGGCCGGCGCATTCGACGGGAATCGAAACGGGAAAGCTGGCACTCGTTCCTCTCCTCTATCAACTCCTATACTGATACACACAAGGTATACAACAGACTGAGAGCGCTACAAGGGCACAGTTTCCCTTTATGCAGCTATAGATTTATTTTAATTTAGTTGTTTGAAGCGGTGAGTGTCCCTCCCACAGCACGCTGCAGGGCTCTTTTATTTGGCTTTTATGTTTCGTAGCAGACATTCACGGTTACGAAGTGCTATGCTGCCGACCCCAAAAGACGCGGTTCCTATGCCTGGCTCCGCGGTCTCGCTTCTACAGAGGCAAGGCTTTAGGGGCCCTGCAACTTGATTTTTGTGCACGTTGAAGAATCGCACATTGTTGAAATAGCTCGAGAATTCAATTATGTCGTGCATCGCAATAAGGTTGCGGTTATGATACGTAACCACAGAGCCTACCAGACAGCAAGAAACCCCGATAAATAATCGAAAACCTATCAAAAAACGTGTAGTGCTACACATTGTTAGGAACAGACCGAAGTGACAGGAATGGACGGGTTGCTTTGCCCACAGAAAACAGGAAATTCTATTTTGGTTGGCAAGGGGTACAAAAACGGCATGGAGTGGAAACTCACCTCTGATTCACGAGCGCGGTGCCTGCCCCGCTGTTATTGGGGTCTGCTGAGAAAATGTTTCCAGAAAACGTTGAACATGATGGTAGAGCGTGTCCATCTTCTTTCGGCTGTTGAATATCCAATCTGCAGGGTGATAAAGGGAGATGCGTAAGGCGAAGTTGAACAATGGACTGTGCCTTTAGTACGCAGCCTTATTAAGTTGTCTGGAGTGAAGTGTAAAGGATGGTGAGAAAGGAGTCCCTTCTTTTCTCACTCACCCATGATTCAACCACACCATCCCTGTGTCACTGTAATTAAGCGAAGCTGCGTAAATGTTTCCAGAAAACATTGAACATGATGGTAGGGCCTTTTCATCTCCTGCCTGCTGTTGGGTCTCCAGTCAGTAGTGCGACAGAGGGTGATGCGTATGCGAAAGAGGGTGTAGTGCGACAGAGGATGATGCACAGAGGGTGATGCGACACTTAAAATGTCGAATGGGGATGCGTAAGCTGAAGCGGAACAATCGACTCGGAGTATAAAACGTAGTCTTGTTAGGTTGTCTGGAGTGAAGTGTAAAGGATAGTGGGAAAGAAGTACCTTCCTTTCTGACTCACCTCTGATTCAACACCGCCGTCTCTGCAACGCTGTAATTGATGTCTGCAGCGTAAATGCTGGCAGAAGGCATTGAAAATGATGGTAGTGCCTGTGTATCGCCTGTCTGCTGTTGGGTATCCAGTCTGTAGGGTGATAAAGCGTAATCCGTATGTCAAAGTTTGACAATTGGCTCGGCGTTTAAAACGCCGCCCTGTTAGGTAGTGTGAAAGATCGTGGAAAAAATGTCACTTCCTTTCTGACTTTCAACTCGCATGCTCTAGGTGCCTCTTACGGCACACATCCCAGGATTTACCACCTCGAAACTGCTATGTCGCGCGAGACTGCATTTTAAAACAGAGAAGCTATTCTAGCTTGAGCAAAAATATCTCTCGTTCGTTGAAACGACATATCTAGTATGTGCCTGAGGGTCATGCAAACAAGGCTCGAGTGTCCTCTATGGTTACACTGAAATGATCCTTTGATCCTATTTAACATTTCGCGTAACGAGATCAGAACAAGTTATCTGCAATAAAAGTCTTGGTTCCTTCAATTTCTTTATCCCAACATGGCGAGAACGCCAGCTGGGTTCGATCTGACATCTAACCCAGGCCGCTTGGGCGGCAGGCAGGTGTTCCATCAAAGAGCTACGCCAGCGGCTCAGGCTGTTTCAGAAAAAACCAGTATAAGTTCATATCCATTCATATTATGGTACACCAAGGAGGAGGGAAAAGGCAGTGAGAATGAGGAGGCGGGACAGGAAGGTGTAGAGTAAAGCATAGTATAGCCTTGTGTAGCATACTATAGCAAGGGGGTAGAAAGGAAGTAGACTGGAGGGGAGGGCAAACCGGAGCATACCTATGCATAGCAATGTATATAAACAAGGTTCGGAAGGGGAAGTGAGGGTGAGCAGGAGGGACAGGAAGAAGGTAACGCCACCATATACGCTGTAACCAAACGTGGCACTCTCTGTGCAAGTTGCCGACGATTATTTTTCTTGAAGGAGGGATAACGGTAGCACAAAGTCAAGTCCCTCAATGTGAAATACTAAGCGGTGTGTTGCGTAGGCTTTTCATGCAAGCATACACTCCTTTGTTTGTTACGCTCTTTTTTAC
Source organism: Hyalomma asiaticum (assembly GCA_013339685.2). Taxonomy (NCBI): domain Eukaryota; kingdom Metazoa; phylum Arthropoda; class Arachnida; order Ixodida; family Ixodidae; genus Hyalomma; species Hyalomma asiaticum. Next base: position 30,663,294 of record CM023491.1, on the reverse strand, counting down.
ACACTTGTTTTACACACTCGCAGCCTACTTGTATATCAGAGACATGAAATTCCATTCCCCCGGCGATTGAACCCAGCCTCGTTCAGCGAGCTAGCTTCGCTACATCGATGGACTGCCATCGTGCTCCCTTGAGGTTTAGCTTCTGGCGTCGTAGCCATTTGCTTTGAAGACGCCCGCGCCGACGTTCACACTCACAAGCTGCTGCATCAGAGTCTCAGAAGGCTAAGTAGATTTCAAGCCAACTACTGAAGCAGCATACAAGTGCGCGTTCAAGAACCGCCGCACGCATTCTGACGCGATGCCTTTGAGGAGGCCTTATGATGATGATTGTGGTTCGGTTAGGAAAGGATGCTACTTTCTGCAGCCCATGTAGTGAGCATGGCTAAGCGTCCGTGGGAGTGGGGGAAAAGGAGCGAAAGAGATAGAGAGGACAGAAAGGCCGTAGTGGAGGTCTCCGGAAATTTAGATCACCTGGAGTTCTCCAACGTGCACTGACAAGGCACAGTACTCGAGCCTCTGGCATTTTCGCCTCCATCGAAAATGCGACCGCCGCGGCCGGGATCGAACCCGCGTTTTTTCGGTGGCAGCCGGGTACCGTAACCTCTACACCGCCGCGGCGGATGAGCCCGTATCACCGAAATTCCGGCTTCGACATGTGGCGCCTGACTATGCACCGGCGTCGACTGCAGAAAAATCCATCCTTTCCACCCAAGACCAGGCATGCCCTGCATCATGTTCCAGATTCCCTACTGAACAAGGCATTTCTCTAAGCAAAAAATCTCACAAAAGTTGTGCCAACTACGGCATAACTAAAACATACACAAATGACAGCTCGAGCTGTTATATGAATGACATCAGCTTCATCATCATCGGCATCATCAGTTTGTCTACGCCTACTGCAGGGGAAAGGCCTCTTGCAGACGCCTCCTATTATCCCGGTTTCCTTTTCAGGGATAGTGGTAAGCTGCCTTTCATCACCTGAAAATACCTACTTAATGCATTTCACCCAATTCGTATCCTCTTAATTCTCTCAGCCTCAAGGTTTTGTACAGAGCTCACTATCTGGTGCAAGTAGATATAATCGCTTACCACTTCTAATGCCTCGCCAACCTCTCAAACCCCTGTGCTCGCCCCAGGTATTTGAACATTAGTTTCCTGCGCGTGAATTTTCAGGCCCACCGTTCTACTTTGCCTCTCTAAGTAAGTGAACCCGCTTTACAGCTCGCCTTACCAGTTACATAGAAACTTAATCTCATCTCGAAATCTGAGGTTACTAAGGTATTTACCATGAACCCTTGTACCCACCTTTTCCCAATCCAATGTTCTAAATATTCCTGTAAGCATGCTGTGAATAAAATTCTGGCGATTATGTCCCCTTGTCTTACGCCTTTTCTTAGATTTTTAATGCACTTAATGAAGTAGTATGGTGGCTCTGGAGCCGTCTGAGATATCTTGCAATATATTTACGTAATGCTCGCGTACGCCCTGATTTCACAATGACTGCATGACTGCTAAGGACTCGACCTTGACAAATGCTTTCCAGTAATCCATAAAGGCTATATAGGGGTCGGTTATAATCCGCGTATTTCTCTGTTACCTGATCGATAGCGTGAATATGGATATATAGCCTTTACTAAAACCTGTTTGGTCGTTATATTGACTGAAATGTTGAGTGGCCGGAATTCTGTTACCGATCACCTTGGTAAATATTTTGTAGACGATTAATCGGCCTTCGTGTCGCCTTTCTGGTGGATTGGGATTATTTTCGCATTCTTCCAAGGTTATGGCATACTCGCAGTTAGGCATTGTGTATACAGGCTAGACAGGTCGTCTAGTATAACATGCCCACCAACTTTTAAAAGATCTGCTGTGATCTGATCTTCACAAGGTGCCTTTCGGTGCTGCATTTCTTTCAAAGCTTTCATCACTTCCTCGGTCATTACTGATGGAATGTCTTCGTCTTCTGGGCTACTACCCCGTTCAATATTACCTCGGTTATCGCGGCAATATCTATATGCCGCACATATCTATATGTAGAACTACTCGGCTACTATAACTGTGTCATTTGCATCTGACGACTGTGCCTTGCTTTGCCTTGGTGTTCCTAAACAGCATTCAGGCTACTTCCGTACTTTACAATATTGTCACGTGGTCATGACGCTGAAGCACACAGAACTCAAGGCTTTGTCAGTGCAACTGCTTATTGGGTGATCCTGTGCCCAGAAACGTAAAGCAAATCACACTGCGAGATGACAGCGGCGAGAACAGTCTTCGGTCGATGGAAAGGCTGACAAGCGGTGAAATGCGTTGGCTTTTATGAACACGTCACAACGCGTTCTCCCTTTATCTCTGAAATTCCAGAAGTGAATCAATTGTGCGCGTAAGGCATGCAAAGTTTCAAGAATCGCCGACGGGGTGCCCGAAGTGACATGCAAGATAAACGCGGCATGAGTTACGCGTAACAAAGTAATAGCGGCGCTCCCCGCACACAATCAAAGCCTGCGTGTCACAGGAAAGTGAGAACGCGTTCCCTTAAATAAATCAAAACCACCGTACCTGCGACTATGCCCAATCCTCCTCATATTATACTTTCGTATGTGACCTGTCCTACGCTTTTCCTTGAAGTTCGAAAGCTGCGCTAGTTTTATTATCTCATATGGGAGGAGACTGTCATGATTTGTCGTTTTCTAATACTTTCGCTTCCTAGAAAAGTTCAGCAGTATCCTGTCCAGCAATCTTGCCTTCTATACTCCGTTTCATACATCAGGTGCAACGCTGCCTGAGCTAGCGTTCTTGTTTGCACCGTATACTTCCGTGAACAAAGTAGTGCGTCGCTTGCGGTGAACGAGAAACAATAAATGTTATGCCGGCAACCTTAAAACGTAACACATTTGTCATCCGCTTGACAAAAAGCGCTCGTATTACTTGTGAAGCTAGTGAAATATGCACAGTTGTGTTTTATGCTCGTCGTCCTCTTGTCGGAGCGATACACCTACCCTTTTCTTTTCCTTTACGGACTCCTTGCGTGGCCTTCACAGCGTTGTGTATGAAACGGAGTGTAGTTCTCTTGCACACCCCGTGATCCCTGACTTCCTGAACGCAAACACCTACTGCCTAGAATAAAGCTTATAATTTCCAGGTAGTCTTGACGATGACGGACACAGCATAACCCAAGACGACGTCAGGCGGTCTGCTTATTGGGGGAACTAAAGAAACACAAACATAATTCGGTTCCGTCAGCTACTGACGTGACTACTAGCGTAACTGCTAACCCTTTCAAATCCGCCAGTGCACTACACAAGCACGGCACCAAGCCCGTGAATATGCAGAGGACCGACGATTTATTGGGCCAACCTTTAGCCAGCAAAACAAAACAAATTACACTGCAAAGCGATAGCACCGTAAACAGTCGTCGGTCGACTAAGAAACCTGACTAGCGCTGAACTTCGTCGGCTTTTATGCGCGTTCTCGTATTATCGGCGAGATTCGAGAAGGAACTCAAGTATGCGGATCGCGAATGCAACGCTTCTGGAATGGCCTACACGGTTCCCGAAGCGACATGAAGTATAAGCGCGGCCGGTGCTGCGCAACACCGACAAGTCATATTGCGGCTCCCCGCAAACAGACCCAAGAAAGCGCGCGTGTCATTATACGTTCTCCAGTGGGACCCTGAATTCTTCGACTTTCCTTCTTACTGTCAGTTCCTTCATCGCCTTCTATCGTATAGAATGCACGTGGAAACAATTGTATTACGAGTAAATAGAAGGAAAAACGCCTCTTCCAGCATTTGTACTATGCTAAGCCGTGGTCCCAGCGATGCCTTCTACAGAGAGGAGGCATTAAGCATCGTATGTAACTTCCGCAAACATCGTCCAGATGGCACTCGCCGAGCTATTGCGTTCGATCTTTACAGGTGAAGCATGGGCATCTCAATTTTTGAACCTGGCAGTACAATACGGTTCGCCGGAAAACGGAGTTCCGTGCCGACATATCATCTGTGCAAACATGACCGATGATTGCTCAACGATGATTGCTCGCCTAAACTTCAATGTGGTTGTGAGACACGCCGGGGTGGTGATCGGGGGTTCCGGTTTAATTTTCATAAACTGGCACTCTTTAACTGGCACTTATGCTCAATTGACCGAGTTTTTTTTTACATTTTGTCCTTACATAAATGGGTGCTCACCGTAGCCCGATATTGAATCCATGTCCTGGAACATAGCAATAAAACAGGTAAAACGCTATCGTACTATTGCGGTCGCAAGGATGAACTCCGGAATAGGAGACATTATTTCCAACATTTTAAAGAGGGCTACCTTGAACAATTTCGAGGTATAAACTGTGCGACACTTTGTCGGCAGCCCTTGTTGCGTGTGCAGAGGAATTCTACGATCTGGTCAACGTAGATTGGTATGCATTGAGGAAACGAAGTTCGCGAAAACTACGTGTGAACGCGACGACCCCATCCTCATGATGAGCTTGTGGGAAGTTTGACGTCCAAAGAGATGCGTAGACTTGTGTGGCCCTGACCGTAACAAAATCACATTTCCAGGTTATCATTCGAAACCACTTCACTCTTTTATTTAGTGTCGCCTTAATGCCTCCCTGTTCTACACCGTTGCTTGTGACACCGCGCAAAAACCTTGCGACAAATTACCCAACCGAGGCAAAGAAAGGCGTCACCTCGCGGAACAGGGCCATGAGTTCGCGTGTCCACCCTGAGATTGACCGCCACTATCTGAAGTGAAGCTTCACCACAGTACAGGATGACAGCATTGGTTAACGAACACCCTGGCCCAGGTGTTGCTCTGGGACCAAGGTATTCATCTTAGGGGACGTCGCCAGCACGAAAACCATCCGCCGGCGTCTTCTTGATGGTAAAACATCAGCGCGGCTGCAGCTCACGCGCTCACTTCAGCTCACGCGTTCAGTGGTATATTTCAGGAGACACACGGGATGCTTATGTGCTGTAAAAGAAGGGAAGCCGAGTGGGCGTGCTCTCTAGCTTAATTCATTCGAATACACGCAGACAGAACAGCAATAACAGTAGTATGCTAAGCCTCTGAAACATACCGAACATGGCTGCTTTCCTTCTCGCTGAGATATGTTGATCGGCATGCACTCACGGTCACGTCTCCTGCGACAGACATGGTGCTATAAGCGTTACGAGGACGCGTGCTGTTGTCCTAACTCGCTTGAAGCCACTTAAAACAAATCATGAGCCATCACTTTCTCAGAAGACGCTGAAACGAAAAACCCTAATCTATGAGGTACTGGCATCAATTGCGCGTCTATGGTTGACGCTATTCGACAAAAACGTTCAGCGGAACCTTACCTGCCGTTCTCTAGTGTGTCTTCTGTACTGTCCATTTCCAGTGCTTCTACGACGCATGCGGCCGACATTAAAAGACTTCGCCGAAATGCTTCTTTATCGTCCATACTCGTTACTCTACGCAGTGCGTTTCGAAAACACTTAGCATGGTATGCTAAGGCGCGGGGGGACTGCGGCATATACGTGCTAAGTGCATAGTGTTGCTGCGCGCTCTGTGCTGAACGTGTAATGCTCGGAATAGAAATATGACAAGAAGCATGCGTGCTCTGCGCAGTTCAATTGCACATGACTAGGCCCTTCTCTTATCAGTCTGTACAAGCCAACTACGGTGTGTTTCAACTAACAATCGTCATCCGGTCAAAACGTGCACTTGACGGAAATGCTTCCAGCTTCGTATTTCTTTACTGTCGTCATTTTTAATTACCTCAAATGAATACTATCCATCAATTAGCCAAGTTCTATTGATTTCTGGTGTTTTATGTACCAAACCCGTGATGTGATTACGAGAGACGCTGTACAGCGGAGTAGCGGAGGGCTCCGGTAATTTCGACCACCTGACACAGCAGTCTTCATTTTTGGCCACGTGGGCTCTATTGCATAAAAACAACGCACTTCCTGTGTTGAACAAGCGTTGACGTCGTGCGCTTACCACACGCTCTACATATGATGCCTGATTGGTCGCCCTTAATGCTATGCCCCTATCTCGAACATTTTTTACACTGTAGATGACGATGATAAAGCGATTCAAGCTGGTAAATGGGAGGCCACGCCTTTGTTTCTGCAGGGCGAGTAGTGCCGACAATTGTGACCATAACAGATTCCGATGGGATCTTATTGTTCTCGATGGAACAAGAGCATCGGTAAACAGATGCAGCTCCTGCCTCTGAAAACATAACCAGTACTTTTGGTGCTGTAAGCCTCGAGTCCACCCCACGAGGTAGTCCCCTTTACGCATGGTAGGTAAGGACGCATAAAACAGCTCACCGTAAGGGGAAACGAAAATTTCGCACTTTACTAAGTAAAATACACAGACACGATCTGGCGAACTGCGCAGATTTCCTCCACGGCGGAATTCCACGGCCGAAGCAGTCTTGTATCATGCCGTTCGTCACGCGGCAGGCGACATGCGCAGCCCAGACAGCAGAACTACTGGGCTTTTCGATATACCTCATGGCCAGATCACCAAGCTTTTACAATGGCCTCTAAGAAGGTCGCTCCTGCAGCGTACGCTGTCACTGTCCTGTGATTCCGCGCACGTCTGTGGTTTTTTTATGTGAGTTCGATGTCTATTTTAGTTGATCCTTGCTTTACATAGGCTGTATAAATTTCGAGCACATGTGGCGCATATTCGCATACGACAGGCAGATAACACTATGAGTATGAGCCACACATGATCGCAGCGCCCTTAATCTTAAGCTAGGTATGAGTGTATCATGTTGGTTTGTAAAGATCAGTCATACATTTGTAAACTACCATGCGAATATGGGTTATATCCCAGGAATGATAACGATCAGGTGAGCATGATCATTTCTTAGCAACTACACGAATCTTCTGGCCAGCTGTACACAACTTCGATGCAGTAATGTTAAACTTTTAGCCTCCTTCCGCGGTGGCAGACCCAAAACACTCTCTTCGTCAATTTCGTTCCCATTGGCCTTATTGGTGTCCTAGGTGCATACGACTTAAATGCCTTCCGTGCCGCCACGGTGGTCTAGTTGCTATGGCAGGCGGCTGCTGTACAAAGGCCACGAGATTGAATCCCGGCCGCTGAGGCTGCATTTCGGTGGAAGCGAAATGTTGAGGCCCTTGTACTGTGAGGTGTCGGCGCACGTTAAAAAACTCTCAGGTGGTGAACACTTTCGGAGCCCTACGGGGTCACTGATAATCATATCGCTGTTTCGGGGCGTAATGACCCCATAAACCCGTCACCCGCTCGCCGCTGCTCTCTCGCATTCCTATTGCTGCGCTATGTTCTCGGATACTCGGCCCGTCTACTTGAGCTGAAGCTGCACTGTCATCCTTACGTTTTTACTGGAACAGTCTGGAACCACGTATCCATGACAACCTTGTGAGCTTTCATCGACACTAGGGCCTACGCCTTTGTCATGATTGCAAGTTTTAAGCGTCGCATGGTCCCGTGACGCCTCCCGTGACCAGTGTCGTGAGAGTAGCGGACGACGACACAGTTTTGTTGCCGCTGAGATGTGTACAATTCCACATGCTGTTTGCGATTCAGAAATGCCATTCCTTTTCTACCATCGTTGCGAGTTGTACTAAAATCAATGCAACCAACCCTGACCTCATGGATGCTACGCCAGTGCACTCCGCCTTGAACTGCCACAGCAATCCGATCAACTTACCTACCTCCGAGCCACTAGCAATGCAGCGACTTTCTACACCTGCCATTGAAGGTGTTGACGTACATTGATGTAGGTTCACTTGCTCTTCAAGACGGCTAGTATCACGGCACGCGTTTCATCGACTTGTTTCAAACAGTTCTGCATACGTTGCGCGTGATTCAGCCCAACAGAACGCACAACCACTAAAACAACAACCTCTATAGCCAACGATGATTCTTTCGTGAAAAAGCATTGGCTGCTTCGGGTGCTGCACGTATTATCGTGTGTATAAATCTCTCGGTGATTTTAGGTATGGAATGACCGACCGAAGGTGTAATAATGACGTCACCGCTTAGCTCAGCAGTCTCTCAAGGCATTGATTAGAAAGTGTTGGTATAAGGCCTACGGAACTACATACAATGCATTTTCATAGACATGCCGTACCGAAGGCTCTCCCATGCCCGAGATGGGAGCTTGGCGAGTGGGCTTCCATGTCGCGTTCGTCAAAACGCGGCCACAATTATGAAACTGAGAACCATGGCGGGAACTGCGTACAGGAAAATTTTCAAGCCACAGTTTCTAGGATGTGCTGTGGCTGGTCGCGAGACCATCTGAGTTCAGTCGGTTACAAACTTAGACAGAATCCAAATTTTGTCATTCATGTTTATTATTGAGTGTCACTGACGGGTCATGAAAGCATCTGACAGGACGTTAAACATTCAGAGAAAATAAGCAGCCCATCACCTGTCGGGAAAAATGGCGCAAAGTGAAGCTTGGCGTGTGCATGCCGGGCCTATACCACTTACTGTTCTACTCCTTCTTTCCTCGTTTCTTTAGTTCGTGGATAATCCTAGGATTTCATGTGTTGAGGTATGTTCCCGTCTCACAGGCTTGGGTGCATATTGTAGTGATGACACAATCCTTCGTATGGTGAGAACCTGAGTACGAGCCACAGCTCTGGAAACGAATGGTTTCATACTCTATTGCGCCCTGTATGAAGTGGCGGAGAAAAGAACTAATGTGTTAATTGCTTCCGCCACTTCATAGGGTGCGCCAGGGTTTCCAAATGACTGTAAGCAACTGCTTTTCGTGACACACACAACAAATAGGCTAGACAAAGGATGCTTTGCTTCAAAAAGGAAAAATCCGCATTTATAAAGCGAACTGATGAAATAATGTACACCCACCGCGCCCCATGAGACATGCCTTTTATTTGCTGCTATTCCGCAGCTGTCCTCACAAAAGGTAAAATACGCCCCCTTTTATGGTTGTCGTGACGTTTGTACTTCGCACGGTTGTCTCAAGTTAGAACCAAACTGATCCCACAGAAGCCACGGCTTTCCTCTCTCTCTCTCCACCTAAAGGGAATTTCGTCTGCAGTGGTGCCGCGTTGAAAGTCACATATGCCACACTTAATTGGGGCGGGACAGTTTCTGTTTCTTGCTGTGCAAGCGTCGCATTTAATCTCTTTTTCTTCTATGTGCAACTTATCTGTATGCAACCTATGGTGCACCTTCAAGCTACACTTCTGAAAAAATTTGGCGGGCACCGGTCAAAGTGACGCGGATTTTCACCGCTGTGTACATGCGAGTGGCTCCGTAACTTCCCACGCGTTGGATGCAAGGAGCCGCGGACGACGCATTGGTGGTCTTTTCTGGCCGCGTGGTCATGATTGTGCTTTCGGTTGTCCGCGGTATTTTGGAAGGGGAAGCCACAAGCAGAGCGTACGAGAGTGCCGCCCTTGTCCATGGTTTTGTCCAGCTCGATCAGCGGTTGTCGACGCACGCCTGGAAATCTGCGACAAGGAAAGGGAGAAGTCAATTAACGTGAAGGGGCGGGGAGGGGGGGAGGGGGTTAGCCGGAGATAGGAATGCGACGTTGTTCACAAGTATCTGAACTTTCGGTATCTTGAAAAAAGTCGCTATGGGCACTGCTGTTTAAGTGCGTTTTTGCTTTTTCCAAGTGATAATTCTTCATGAAATAACAATTGAGCATATTTTGCAGTTGTTAAATTTGTTCCCTTGGTAAGGGCACATTAAAAACATAGAAAACCTTGACATGTTCCTTTCATGGCATCGGTAGAATAATGGCGCTATTTAAGTACATTTAATTACGTAGGAACTACGCGGCTTTTAATGAAGAATAATTGAAATAAAACTCGCTGTCCTCAGCTGGATTTGATTATATATATATATATATATATATATATATATATATATATATATATATATATATATATATATATATATATATATATATATATATATATACTTCTATGATGAATCATCGGTAGCAGGTTCGTTATATCATGAAAGGATCCCTTTCAAAAACAAAATATTTTTTACGACGTCGTTTAGGCTCTGTATGTACCATTTGCCTTATAAGTTTAAAAAAAAGGCCAGTCTTGCGGCCGAACACGTCGACGTAAGTATTTTGTTTATCAGCGAGATCATTTCGATGTTTGTATATATATACGGTTTTCCTTGCCGCGACAGTATTCCCTCCGAGAAGCGGAAAGAGGAAAGACCTTTTTGGGAAACCTACAGTTTAGGTTTGAACTCCTCCGCCGTGGCCATAATGTGTAAATGAGGACAGAGATGCCACCCTCGTCTGCACCATTTCGAAGAAGCATTATCTGGAATTTGCCTGGGCCTTCTGCGTGACGTTCGCGATGACAAAGCTCCAAAAGGACGCCCCTCTCTGGCTCCCTCCACCTTCTCTCACGCTAATTTAACTCACGTGGATAAATGACATTCTTTATCTACCAAAGAAATAACTGAGCGAGAGTGCCTTGCAACGTTAAAAGTAAAACCAACGCTCCGCGGCATTCCACTCTATTCGCCAATCCAAGTGGATACTCCCCACCTTACGATTCGTGATCGGTCTATAGAGACAGCATTCATCGAACAACCAGGCACAGAAGAACATCCGTGAAGTTCTTCAATCGGCGACATGCGGCGAGGCACCAGACCGAAGAAGATTATGGTCGAATCAAATGACCCTTTTACGCCCCTCAGTGTCTTGGTTTACGTTGGAAAGGCCACCTGCGTATGGTATTCCGAGAGATGGAGAAGCGCTACTGTGGGTGACGTGGATGAGCAATTCGCGCATCTGGACGATATTCACAAGAACTGTGCTGGTTTGTTCCACACACTTCACTTACAGCACTTACTTCTCCCCGCTGCCTAAAGCCGCGTTTGCCTGCGTGTATGTCATGTTAATACATTACGGGCGTCTCGAGTTGCAGGTGCGCCCTTTCATTAAAGGAGTACTGACACGATTTTACGGCGGAGCAAAATATCCATTTTTCGCTTTTGTAGCCATGTATTGTTAACGCCCTCCGCACGGGGAAGCCGGGAAACACATACAAAATATTTCAGTTTGGTTTTAATGATTTCGTCGCCCAGCGCTGCAAGCCAGCCCCAGTGCAATGGACGCTACGATGACGGTATGAATGCAGTCTTAAATATCGCCGAAATCGCTTTCAGAGTCGCTGGACGACCATGACATTGTCGCTGTTTGCATAACCCACGTGTACTGAACACAGATGACAGAATTGCAGCGAAGCTATGAGGAATTGCTGTCTCTACGTGACGTGGACGTACGTCCACCTGTGTTGACACGTCACTAGAAAACCGCCCCCTGGAAATCGAAACCGGGAGTGGGCTTTTAAGGAAGCCGCATTAAAAATATAATCATTGCGTTGCAAGGCACCACGATACCATTTTGAGGGTTCTCCACACCAATGCGTTCATTTACAGCAACAATACGAGAATGTCAAAAATTCGTGTCAGTATTCCTTGTGGGGATGGGCAACGGTCCGGCTTGAGACTACAGACGACGACGATGACGAACTGCGCGCGTGTGGTGCTGGGGCGTGCGCTGGCGTTCTAGCCTGGGGCCAGGACTAGCCTAGACGCGCTGCTGGGCTCGACGGCTCTCAACTGGCCAGCTGGCCGGGACTGGCTGCTGCGGGCCGAGACGCGGCAATCTCCCACATCCTTTAAGGCAGGGGTTGGTGTGCGTAACAGCATGGACACGAAATTTGGCCACAGTCGTTTTCTGTGCAAGCCATCGCGTTGCTGATGCTCAAATCAAGCGGCAGAAATATTCCCGCTGAGTTACATTTCGACACGCGTAACGTGATGCGGGACGTATAAGTCACGCACGCACGTTGCGCCTGTTTTTGTCAGGCAGTACATGTGGGAAATGCTGGGTCCTCGCTCGATCTGGTGCGTTGGCAGTTGATCTGTCCGCTAGAAACGCAGGAGTAATCGCAAACAGCACTGGTTGTAGGTTTTGAGGCATTAGGCCTAGGAAGGGTACTGCCTCTTTACAAATGTCGTATATGGCGATATCAGGAATTGGGCAAATGTGGCTATATATGGCGCGTGTCCGTATGTGGCCTTATTTGGCGCAATCGTTTTAGAAACATATGTGGCAATGAAAGACACGCACGATGAATGCCATGTAAGACTGATACACATTGGACAAATACGGCCGCGTAGGGACACGAGCCGTATATAGCCAGATATGCATATATGGAAATATATGCATATCTGGCTATATAAGGCTGGTGCCTATATGTAGCCATATTTGTCCAATAAGTATGAGTCTTAGATGCCATTCTTCGTGTTGGTACTTTATAGCATTGTATGCTTCTGTCACGATTTGGGCAAATACGACCACATACGGACACGTGCCATATATAGCCACATTTGCCCAATTCCTGATATCGCCATATGTGGCATTTTTGGAAGGGGCTACTTCGCTTTCCGAGGGTGACCGAACATCTGAATGCCGTGGCGATAAATCGGTTTCCAATCGGTGCCTGCTATAGGCACAAACAACAGCTTACCGCATTGAGGTTATACTCCCAGTGCGGTTACAGTTAGAGAGGACGAATCGAACCGAGTTATTTTGTACTAGTTCAAGTGAGGCGATAAGGTTAGCAATGCTAGGGTCCCATATTGCGGATGCATACTCAAGTTTGGAGCCTATAACAATCTCGCATCGTAGAAGTCAACGCAGATTGTGCTTTAGAAAAGTTACGTCGTAAGTATCCCAGCATGTGATTAGCATTGTTAATTACGTGCTCTGCATGAGTAGTCCAACTTAAGTTATATATAATGTGTACACCAAGATATTTATATGAAATGACAGATTCTAGAGGAACGGTGTTTAGGTAATAGGTGCTAGGATGGCAATTAGCTGTAGATACATGCAATATTTCACATTTGTTAATATTTAATTCCATTAACCGCTCGCACCAGTCAGCTATATTATTTAGATCAGTTTGCTGTCTCTTAGTATCATCGGTATTAGCAATTTCCTGGTAAATTACGCAGTCATCTGCGAACAGATGTATGTTACAAGTTACTGAAGCAAATAGATCATTAATATAGATAATAAATAATAGAAGACCCAACACGGATCCTTGAGGCACACCTGACTGTACTTCAGTGAACGGAGAGTTATGATCATTAGCGCTTACAAACTGAAGCGATTGGTGAGGAAATGTTCTATCCATTTCATGAGGTTAGGTTCGATATTTAATAAACTTAGTTTAAAGAATAGTAGATTGTCACAGACCTTATCAAATGCTTTGGTGAAATTCAGGAAAATGCTATCAGTGCAGGATGAGCGATCCAGGATTTGATGCAGTCGATGAGTGAAAGAAGCAATTTGTGTTTCACAGAAGTACGATTCTCTGAAACCATGCTGTGCACTAGTGAAGTAGGAGTTAGACTCCCAAAGGTTGGTAAGATTCGTGAAGATTACGTGTATTAATAATGTACAACAACTGATTCTAAGGGATATGGGTCGCTAATTGATAATTTACCATTTCACTCTGCTCCTGACTAGCACTGCGTTAACAGTGAATTCCTTAAGAGCACTAACGTCCTTACTTCGGTGATTCTAGCTAAAATATTTGAGCAATCTCTGGCTTTATGCGAATATTCAAAGGAGTGGGAAATAGGGAAGGTGGTTCTTATCTACAAATCCGGATCCAAAAATTCACCCCTTGATTACCGACCCATATCCCTTACAAGCAGTTGTACATTATTAGAACATGGGTGTGTTATTATTATGTGCTATGTTAGTATCATGTGCTATGGGTGTGTTATTATTAGAACATGTAATCTTCATGAATATCGCCAACTTTCTAGAGTCTAACTCCTACTTCACTAGTGCACAGCATTGTTTCAGAAAATCATTGTCCTGTGAATTTCGCATAAAGACAGAGATTGCTGAAATATTGTAACGATGGTAGAAGAAGCAGGTGAGTGGAATGAGAGAAGAGGAGGACGAATTGCTGAGAGTCCGAGCAGCGAGATCACCATCATCCATCTGCTGTAAATAAAGCCATTCCTTCACGACTCTCCGTAACAGCTGTGGTGGAAGGTGCTGGGTAATCGACACCCAAAGACGGAGGTCGGGCCGGAAGCTCTTCGTTGCAGCCGTCGCCTTGGTGGCCTTCCACCGAATCCACCGGAGTTGGAGATGCCCCGCGACGCGGAAGAGCGTTACAATATATTAGTTAGAATCATAGAAGTAACAACGCTAGTGCTCTTAAGGAATTTACTGTCAATACAGGCCTCGCCAGGAGCAGAGTGAAATGGTAAGTTATCAATTAGTTCTTCCTAGGATCACGGCATCTATGGGTGTGTACACGTATTAACATGCATTGGTAACTTCAGGGTTAGAAGATTTTGTGAACTGGCTTGCAAATCAATCATTAACGACTGATGCACACATGTGCTCGGGAACACTATTACCAGATGAGCCTTCTAATGATATGGCATTGTTCATAGTAGGGATGGTAGTCTGCTTAAACTTCCTTGGATTTAAGTGTTCCAGGTATGTTGTTGATGAATAGTTGTGTTTCCTGGTTTTCAGAGCTTTTATGTAAGTGTTTAAAGATGATTGGTTGGCTGTCCAGTGCCACGGTGAATGCGATGATTTTGATTGATTGATTGATTGATTGATGGATTTATGGGGTTTTACGCCCTAAAATTAGCTATGATTATGAGAGATGCCGTAGTGGAGGTCTCCGGAAATTTTGCAACCTGGGGTTTTTAACGTGCACAGACATCGCATAGTACACGGGCCTCATAATTTCGGTTCCATCGATATGCAACCGCCGCGGCCGGGATTCGATCGCGCGACCCTCGGATCAGGAGCCGAGTACCGTAACCACTAGACCACCGTGACGGGGTGCGCGGTGATTTCGCTAAACAAAAGAAATGTTTTTTACGATTTGATAGTGTTTTTAGTTGACCAGAGTACATGGTGTTTGAGGATTTGAAATAAATGTGCGATTACGAATGTATTTCTCGGTTAATTTACGGCTATGCGTGCAAACAAGTCCTAGTTAGATTGAAATGAACAAGCCTAGAGACTTCTAGCGAAGTCGTCGCAGAAATGGGCGAGTTCATTATTTATGGCTGCAAAGTTAGCTTTACGGTAATCTGGTATCGTTTTTCTGTGTTTAGTTTTTTCGTGGGCGGTACTTTAGTCACCGCGTAAGACGAAACATTATGCTACACTCTAGCATATTCGAAGCTTTAATCAGTCCGTGTAACCGTGTAATCGCTCCTCTATATAAACTGCGCGTCCTTTGAGCATGCGGGCACTGACGCGCAGTTGCTTCAACGAAAGGTAAACTCAGCCTCAGACAGCAACTCAGCCTCAGCTGACGTAAAGGCGATGTGATGCCTACAGTCCTCTCGAATACGCACAAATATGGCAGCATCAAGAACACGCTCACAGAGCATTGAGACAGACTCCTGTCACGCGCTTGATTATATAGCAGGCATAAGCATGCAGTGGTACCTTCATTGGCAGACTTGATGCAGTGGGAACACCAGCCAGTTGGCGAAGCTGAATTTAAGCTTCTTAAGGCTCACAAACTTCTGCAACGTAATCATTAAACTCCGAAGGATTCGTAAGGTTAATACGCCATTGGGCGACGGTATTCGAGGGAGAATTTCAACACAAGCTGACATGTCATGTTCTGGAGGTGTTTCTGTCTGGTCTGTTGCCTGAACCTCGACGACGCTTGCACCCGCCATGAACTGCCGTTGCCAAAGTACTCCTCTATCGTCCATATTCGCCAGTCTGCGGGATCAATTTTCAGGCTCTTAGGAGGGTATTCAAGGCGCGGACACAATGTTTCATCCACGAACGCCTTGCTGCAGTGTAGGCATGCACTTTGTGGCTAACGTAATGCTTAGTGTCGAATGGTGACAACGCGCTTGGGTGCCCTCATGTGGTTTGCACAATGCGATTTCGCATGGCTAGGATTTCACCTTATCAGGGCACGTGTTAGTGTGTTCTGTACCTAGGCAACATTTTCCGGTATACTCATTTCGCGAAATGCGTCCATGTATACCGCAAGTGGCGTGGCATAGCGTTTCTAAACGTTTCGTACATAGTTGTCATTTGTGACTTTTCTTCTAACAAGCAACAACATGTCGTTGCCGCAGTTACCTGAAGGCGGAATTTTTAAAGGCTCGTCCATTGCCGCCCTACTGGTTTTCGGGACTCAAGTATCCACCCGCGGGTCATGTGCCATTACCTCTCTTTACCATCACTACCGAACTCCTCCCTACTCCTGAACAGTGGACAGTGGAATCTGACAGTACAAAATATCACAACATGCACCCAGAAGCTGTGGGAGATTCGTCCCAGAGGCGGCTGATTCGTCGAACCGGCCGACTCTACCCGAATTCGATGTGCCAAGCAAGCATGCTACCACTCGTGCCACGATGTCTACGCATTGTCACTACATTTATTGCACGAGAAGTATTGGTGGTACGGTTTGTAGAAGGATTGTGCTAGCTTTGTTATATAAAAATAAGAGACACATGCTGGTGTGACTCAGCATAATCTCTTCGACGTTTATGACATGCGGATCTTTATGACATGCGAGTCTACGGCGAAACAGGAGTCCGTGGCCTGACGGGCGCAGACAGCGCAGTGCCATTCACGCAGCTGGTGGGTTCACGTAATGCATATAACCAGTCAATTTGCTCAGAGACGCTGATCCTACTTGAAAGGCATGTCAAACTTTCCGTCAGTTCGCAATTGCCAATTTTCTCTGACTGTTATGCGTGACAGCCATTCCCACAGTGTACGCCATCTGTGGAATTTTATTGCAATGACACTCACGGCCTGTTTCCTTTGTCTCCCCCCCCCTCCCCTTGTTTTTTGGATAGCGGGGCGCAATATTCCCTCTGCGACAGCTCTTTACGGAAGCCCGTAAACATGTGGCGTACTTCAATATTCGACAAGCGTCCGAAGACCTTCAACCACATACTCTGTGAGGTGGTTGCTCCAGAGGCTTCAAAGGGTGCCATGTTCCACTGGATATTATTGCTCACTGGAGGAGTTCTACAGGCAAACGAACGCACAGTGATCAGATGGCGTGCTTGCAGTAATACTTTACTTACGCAATTGTTTATGCCTGATGATAAGCTCTTTTCCGAAATATAGTCTACACTGAGAATATTTTGCTGGGCTGTAGTCGTCTGTTATCGGGTTCAGCCAGGATAGGTTTATTCGTGGAGCACAGTAAAAGGGGGACTCGCACGCCACAGAAGAACGATGACAAAGACGTAACTGCAACTCCAGAGGGCCAAGGAGGATGTATGTCCTACCTCACCATGCCGTGAGTGTCGCTGCCTTACACACTCCCTGTATGGGGATGGTGCACAAGGCCAGGCGGCTCCACCGTCGCCCCCTGCGTTCAGCGCCAATGCAGGCGCTCCCGCATCGCTGGGGTGATAAGGCTCCCTCCCGCACCGCGTGCGGACCTGCTTGTGCGGGGGTGGCGTCGTCTGCTTGTGTTCCGCCGCAGCTTTTTACTGGTTTTAAGACCGTAGAAGGTTTGGAAAATTTCTTCCGTATGGGCAATATTGCTAAAGGAAAACATTTATACGAGGCAGGCCATGTGCATCAAGTCAGAGAAAGTGTGTCTGCGGACGGAGGCGTGATGACGGCCGATGTGTCTCCCAAACGCGGGAATCAAAATAATCCGAAATTTCTAAGATTGCCGGGCTGGAAAGCAAAAGTGATTTTTATTGGGATCCTTGTTAATTTGTAATTATCTTTATCGGTATGTATACACTGTTATCGATATATTAGTCCCATAAAAGGCACCACAATAAAGCAGTGAAAGTCTGTAGCTGTATCTATCACATGTGAGGACAGTGCTTGTGTGCGCCTGTTGGAAAGAGAAGCTGTGAAGCCACGGACTGCAAGACCTCATCTGTTTATTTCCGTTAATCTTACTTATACTAAGGGGGAAAAGGCGGGGCCGGTGCCAGGAAGCGTCGACAATGTACGTGCATTTATTTATTTCTGCATAATAAAACCTGAAATAAGCAAAACGGTTCTAACTCGTTTTTAAAGATTCTGTTAGAAACCAAAAAGAAAGAAAGAAAGAGAAACACGACAGGAAAGAAAACAGCAGGACGCCTTTGAGTGGCTTTTGTTATCCGGTGCCTCAACTCCTTCGTGCGGCGTCTAGGCCGGCAGGCGCATGCAAGAGGCACGCAATCCGTTTTTAACGAGTTTTTCTTCTTTCTCTCCTCTTTTTTTTTTTTGCAAGAGGCACTTCATTAGACGGGGATCCTTGTTCTGGTCGGAGTACCAACGAAAGGAAAGACCAAACCAGTACAAATGCGTGAGGAGGCTCTAGGGCAAAAAGAAAAAGAAAGAATAAAAATGAGGAAAAGGGCAGCAGCGCGGGCCGCGAACGAAATGTATGGAGCGCCTGAGTACACACGGCTATGCGTGTCGCCGCCTGGTAGCCCACACAAGCGGCTCGTTAAAAACAGCGCGAACCATTGCAAATCGACAACACATGTCGCCTGCTAGTATAAGAGCGTTTCCGGAACGCGCGCACCAACTCCATATCTTTGACAGCCCACCTTTCACGTACTCCACGCAGAATGCCGGGGGACAGAATGCTCGTTACATTGCAAACTAGCAACACATGCCGTCTGCTGAGTAGAGAGCGCCGACGGAACGCGCGCGCGAGCGACCTCGCTTCTCCTTCAGCATTGAGCTTTCTGGAGGATATAAATATTTGTCCCTGGTGATCTGACATAAGTATTGTTACTGCCGAGGACAAGCAAATCTTGTTGCTGAACACCGAGCCGTAGTACGACCTTTGGAAGACACGCATAACCGCAGGAAAACGCGAATAACTCGGTTCTAAAGCTACCGCCAGCCCTGCGAGCGGAGCTTCTGTCACCCCAACGACGGGCGTGCCGCCGCAATGGCGCTCCCGTCGGCGGAGAGTTACAAGTGCACCATCCCCATACTCTCTCTACCAACCAGTACCATAGATGGTGAAAGGGCGAATTATGCGAAGACGATGAGAACAAGAGGCTTACGGCCTATTAGGGAGCATACATATGCTGCAATTTAGGAGTCACTTAGGCTGCTCTAGTGTTATAATTAAAAAGGCGCGCTTCCTTGCACTTCTTCGAAAAACGACGATTTTATTTTGATCTTTCACCCAGGGAGCGGCTCTTTCAATAATAACGTTTGCTAATATATTCGCGCGATATATAGGCGTACCTTCAGAGAGAGCGGGAGGAGGACAACAACGGTATCAACAACCACAAGAGGCAAAGAAAAATGAAAAGAAGATAACGAGCAGAGAAGTGACGGCCTCTAACGAGGTACTGGCACGGGCAGTCCCCACGAAGAGGAATTTCGGGTGCAACGCGCCGGCACTCGACCACTACCTCAACTGTGCCGCTTCGAACAATCCTCGCCTGTGCGAAGAAAGAAAGAAATCAACTGTTGTCAGCGGCGTCAATGGACAACCCCACTGGTTGGACAACCCCACTACGTAGAGCCGCCGCTGGTAGATCACTCATCTGACATACTTTAGCAACGATCAAAACCAACGATGGCGGAACAACAAATCGCGCCATGCACCCAGAGGCTGTCGGTGAATCGTCGAAAGGGGCAAAGAAGCAGGAAGTCGAATACCATGTTTTTCGTCATATGGGCACACACTATGAGGTACGTTTAGTGGATACCAAGGAAACTCAAGAACACCCACATCGCATGCACAAAAAGAAAAAAAATTACAGCATATCCACGGAGTGAATGATGATGAGTGGGCGAAGCTCGGGAGGTTCATCGTAGATCGTGCCGAGTTCTGGATTAAGTTAGTTAACGCGCACGCTACGAATCTTCATGGTTCAACTATGCACAAGTGAAATCTCCCACCGCCACTTCATTGCAAAGCAAGATCCAGTGCCTATATATATATATATATATATATATATATATATATATATATATATATATATATATATATATATATATATATATATATATATATTATATATATATATATGGGTTGCTGGTGAACGCTTCTCCAACGCGAGCAGTCGGTATTTCTCAGTCAAGAAATTCGCTAGGAGACGCTGCCTGCGCCAACGTTGTCTCTCGCGGGTGAGGGCGCGTTCTCCTTCTTTGCGATCTGGTAGAGCGTTCCTCTAACAAAGAGCGTTTCCATAGCCAACGCGCGCCTGTCGCTCTCTCTCTGTCTCTCTCTCTCTCTCACACACAAGACAGCAGAGGCACGCGCCGGGAGAGAGAGAGAGGCACACGCCTGGAGGCACGCGCCGAGGGGAACACTGAGGGCGAGCACGTGCCGGGAGGCACGCGGGTTATGCCTGACTACTGAAGCCTGAATACTGACGCCTGACGCGTGAGAAGGTTCGACTAAGAGGAGCTTCAAGGCACAAGGAACCGCGCTCGCAGTTAAAACGAGCCAAGCGGAGCACGTAAGCGACCACTCTCTCCCAACCGGACCAGGTCACACGTTAATAAATTGTATGTGCGCTAGGAATGCGGGAAGGCGAGAAACTGTCATAAAAGCGCACGTGCAGGCACGACTGGCGCGCTCAATGCAACATATGAGGCGACATGGAGCATTGAATGAGTGGCGAGAAAGGCCTCAACCTTTAGTTATCGTGTTCCCATAGCCAGTTATTCGAATGTACGGATACAAGAAATATACGATCCTTAAGCATATGCTTAGCAGGTCAAACCACAAAACAGACAACTGATGGAGCCCTGACAGACACTACGTCGTTGTCCGACAGTTGGAGATGCCAACTCGCTCAGGATCATAGCGCCGACTGTACCCGTGCGGTTTCCTTATCCCATTTGAGACGGGGCATGCGCTTTTGATGGCGGCATTCTCTTCTGCTACACCGAAGCCCCAATATCAGTAAGTTATACACTCTTTAGGGTCGACACTTCAAGGCTTCTGTACAAGATACAAGATTCACCAAATAAGTAGCGCCTGGCGCTTCGCGGCAAATTGTGTCAGCGGCGGAGAAGGAAAGCGTGAACGTAGAGTTCTACGTGAATGGAGCGGAGTGCGCCAACTGACGCCGCCGTAACTGTTGGCCCTTGTGCCCAAAGGCCGGTAAGGCTACTTACTGCGCGTGCTGATTTACATAGGCAGGCATGTTTTCAAGGCTACGCCTTCTGTGACAGAAATGGGGACATTATAAACGCTGCGAACACGCGCGAATTTGGCGTAACTAGCTTTAGGCCACTTGAAACAAACTCTGAGCACTCTCTTTCTCAGAAGACGCTGAAGCTAAAACCCTAAACTCTGAGGTATTGGCATCAGTTGGGCGTCCGTGGTTGACAATCTTCGACAAAAACGTTCAAGCAAAGCTCACCTATTGCAGTATTTAGGCGCTTCTGCACGGTCCGTCTCCTGTACTTCCACGACAGATCGGCTGTACATTAAAAGCCTTCGCCGAAATGCTTTTTCATCCTCCATACTCGTTACTACACCCCGCCACGGTGGTCTAGTGGCCACGGTACTCGGCTGCTGATCCGAGGGTCGCGGGATCGATTCCCGACCGTGGCGGCTGCATTTCGATGGAGGCAAAATGTTGAGGCCCGTGTGCTGTGCGATGTCAGTGCACGTTAAAGAACCCCAGGTGGTCGAAATTTCCGGAGACCTCCATTACGGCGTCTCTCATAATCAGAGCTGGTTTTGGGACGTTAAACCTCACAAATCATTTACTCGTTACTCCATGCGATGCGTTTTGCAGATACTTAGTACGGTATGCGAAGTCGCGGAAAGACTGCGGCATCTATGAACTGAGTGCGTCAGTGTTGTGGCGCGCTCTGCGCTGAATGCGTAATTCTCGGTTTAGGAACATGACAAGGCACTTATGCGACTGCGCATAGAAATTGAATATGACTAGTAGGTTCCTTTATCAATCCCCATAATATGCTCTTCTGTATACGCCAAGGACTACCGTGTGGTTTAACTAACAGTAGCCACTCTTTGAAAACATGCACATTACGGAGATGCAACCAGCTTAGTATGTTTAGTGTCCTTATTTATTTCATTAACTCAAATTAATATATAGCAGATCACAGTCACTTCGTGAATCGGTGTCATGCGAAGCAGTGAACGAGGCAATTGCCTATGACGAATGTAATTCTTTGGCGTTCAGACAGCTGTTACGAGCAGGATCAAGGCTTCTGTTCAAGCGTGTGTACCCACTCGTGGGTATTCTTAACGTAGGCCAACCAGGAACCTGGACACGACCGTTGCCTCTGAATGATGCCTCATGATACGATGTCACATTTGAGCTCACGTTACTCGAAATGACAGACATCTGTTTTGTCAAACAAAAAATGCACCATAGTCAGCGTGGTTTGAAGTAGAGCACTGCACGGGCCCGGGCCGGCCCGAAAGCCCGGGCCCGGCCCGGCCCGCGGGCCGGGTCGGGCCGGGTAAGTAATTGTTGGATCGGGCCCGGGCCGGGCTCGGGCCCATGAGCTTCGGGCCCGGGCCGGGCCCGGGCCTGGGTCAGGCCCGAATCAGGCCCGGGTCTCATACGTGTCGGTAATGGCGCGTGTATGCTTTTTGATTTTGTTGTTTTTTGGGATTTAACGTCCCGAACCTAGTCAGGCTATGCGAGACGCAGTAGTGGATGGCTCCGGGTAATTTAGCCCACCTGAAGTGCATTAGCGTAAACTGAAATCCCATCGATACAAGAAGTCTAGCATTTTGCCTCTATCAGTATGCTGCATGTAATTTCGGGAAACTGCCTCATATAAGTTCCGCCATCATATTGAGTGAAATACGTTACTGCGTACCGTGTACCAAAAGAAATGGTAGTCAGGCAGCATTGCTGCAAGTGCGAAGCAGCGGTGCACTGCTCGGATTAGTGCATATAAGATGTACTCATCTGTATCACGGGAAACGTTTCGAGTATGCAGCTACGCTCGCATGCCCGCCGCGCCTGCTTCCGCCTTCGTGACTTTGTAGACTGGTCAACGCGGCTCGTGAGTCATTAATACCTGAGGAGCTGCGTTTCCTGCAGTTTAAGCGCAAAAAGCGAAGTGACTCTTGTCACAGGCTCGCCGATCCACGCAGATGTTGCTGATTTTTGTGCTAGCAAGACAGCTGCAAATATTTATGATTTGGCAATTAGCAACTCAGAACTAGCATTTAACTCGGATGCTCATCATATCGAGTATGTTTTTGCTAATTCTCACGGCCACCTTCGTCTTCGTCACACTTCGTCAGTAATTCATAAGTTTCCTCATTCGTCGGAGCACAAATGTTCCCATGGCGCTCAAAAACGTGGAGGCGTTCCCGAGACAGAAGTGAGCAAGCACCTAAGGAAGGTGATAATCAAGATGATTTACTGCAGTACCCCTTGTAACAGGCTGGTGTATTGGCAGTCACCCTTTACCGCATAAATATCCAACGGGCGCACCGACACCCCGTGTGGACGAATTTTTCATCCCTTCAAGCTTCCATCTTCTCTCGAACTTCTGCCGCTTTTAGATTTCAGCGGTTAAGTAACACACATCAAAACGGGAGACATGAGCCCCTCCTCTAGTCAAAAAACGTATGGCAGCTCTGCTGCTGTGAAACCTCAGGACGTGCGTAGCACGGGCACCCAGCGATTCCCATTCGTAGAGTTCCCACTGCTCCGTTGACCAAAGCGTCACTGACGTCAATGTTTGTGGTAAGCAAGTAAGGTTTTCCCGGCACGAGTAGAATTTGTAAGGCAGATTCGCTAAATCGATGTGCGACATGTGCGCTACTTTTTTCTTGACCTTTATCGGCTGCGGTATCACCGTCGCGTGTTAAATGTACCACGATCAAAAATCGTGGCACGGGTAGCTCGGTGCGTGCGCTAACATAAGATAAGATGATTATAGTGGGTAATGCAGGTTTTGCGGAAGCTATATACAGAGGCACAGACTGAGTATTCTGTGCCGCACTTGAGATGCTTAACACCCTACATGTTGAAACAAAAGCAGAAGGACCCAAGTTCATTCATATGATGGAGCACATAACTTATTTTATTGACTGAACAGTTGACACCTTCTGAAATAATCCTATACTGAAGCAATAGAATATGCCTGATCCGCGTGAAATGTCCTTCCACGTGGGCACTACCTCTCTTGGAAGTTTGCTTTATCTCTACTTTCCGTCTTTTCCTGCCCACCGTAGTCACCGTTTTTTCCTTTCTGGCACACATCTTCTCCACCATCACCGCCGTTAGCTGCAAGACTGCAACCACGACTGCGAGCCACAGACAACCGGACTTCGCTCCCCTGTTCGCACAGAGGCCTCCGGCCCTCGGCGGCAACCAACTCTCCCGATTGCGTGGGATCGCGCTCCGGACACCCGACCCGCCGCGTTCGACGGGGAGCGCTTAAGAAGCTACCGGCTTGTTCAGTTCGGCGCTCTAATAAGCAGTTATTTCGGAAGCCCTTAGTCCGGTCTTGATTTAAAGTATAACACTTTCAAAGACCGAGGACGCTCACACAAAGGCGAAGAGATAGGCATCTAAAGCGAACAGCGAGGACGGTATCTCGCTCGCTAACGTGTGTGGCTTGCTTTGACAGATCTATGGCACTGCGGTGGCGGTGACTCGGCGAACAAAGGTGCGGGAGAGAACTCCCTTCTTTTTAGTACGAAGAAGTAGCGTACGTTGGAGACAGTTAACCGAGGAGTCGAAACGACAGGTTTAATAACGCTACTCATCCTGGCGAACCCTCCCAGGAGTAGTTAAGCGCGTTTTTTTTTCTCTCTCTCTCTCTCTCTCTCATTGCATTGTGCAATAAACGAAATTTGCAGGATAAGTTCTGCGCTATTTACTCAATAGTCCCGGCAATTAATGCAAACTCAATTATAAATGTCCGCCGTTTTTCCATTTTATGTAGGCGTTGTATGTTGTAGTCGTTCTTTGTAATAAAATAAGAACATTGCACGGTTAGCACTGCGTGCATGAGACAGCCAGCTATGCCTCCTCATATATCCCCCTGCAATTCCTTTGCAAAAGTGTTACGGGCGTAATTAACCGAAGGTAAACACAGAACCAGTGCATATCGTGACACTGTCATAAGTTCTCACAACACTCTCAAGAACTATCCTGAGTTCAGCTGATATCTTCACTATATAAGCGAAGATTGGACAGTGCCTCGTTTATGCTCAAGGAATAATTGGTTGTATTGTGGCCGGGCCGGGCCGGGTCGGGCCGGGCCCAAACCTTTCGGGCCCGGGTCGGGTACGGGCCGTATTTAAAAACACCGGGCCGGGCTCGGACGGGCCGGAGCACGGCGCTTTCGGGCCGGGCCGGGCCCGGGCCGGAAAAAGTAGGCCCGTGCAGTGCTCTAGTTTGAAGTATTCCTACGGAATCAATAAACCTCCGCAAAAGCATAACAAATGGGAGGAGGACATCTGTGTTGCTATCATAGTGCTTATGACATATTTGAAACGGAATTCATGTTGCTCATGCACTATCGTCGTGACTGCTCGTGCAATGCGTTTATTTCCATATATAGCGAACGGCTGCAGCAGCTGTAGCTCAGCGGTAGCGATCTTCCTTGGCACCTCGAGGACCTGTGTTCAATATCGTCCTAAAGCTTGGTAGGTTGCATGAGTGCCCACGTGGTTGTTATGTATACATTTCAATCGCAACCGGCCACCAACAGTGTTCCTTGTGTTAACGTCGACCTGTTTGAGCTGGTTTTCTTGTGTCAACCGCAAACGTAGAAATCTGCGCCGATCCTGGAGGCAATACACTGCGGTTCGGGGCGCAAAACTTGAGGCGCCGGTCAATGTTGCGGGTTCGATCCCGTCATTCGCGGCGTTTCGTATGTCTGTTTACCGCAGTCCCGGCATTACGCACGTCTACTTTATCCTTCGTCGACATAGGTTCTGGTAGATCCAAACAGGTGTGCAGCACACCCACTTCTGTGGGCCAAGCACAACTGGTATGCGCGACAAGGGAATGCTGCGTCGCTGATTATGACGAGTGTATCACTTTAATGAGTAAACATCGTTTATTCATATTTGTCATATATATTTATACCCTACCTCCAAAATATCGCGGTATACCATGTGAACGAGACGACCAGGACAGCGCCGAGGCGTAGTAGGCCTGATAGATAGATAAGATACATAGATAGATAGATAGAGCCAGGCAGAGGTAGCGCTGCTGTCGTTCGCAGGTGACCTGGCGGAATTATCACGAAGTATCTTTCCACAATCAGACTTCCTCGTCCTTTTTCTCTCTCAGCCGATCTTCCGCTGCTTTCCTTTGCCTCGTTCTGTGTCACCCTTACAAGATTTTATATATATATATATATATTCAAAGGAAGAGGTGCACACGATTAAGAAAAAGAATATAAGTTTACTGACATTGCGGCCGGTGGACTGGCCTTCATCAGACTCTGATATATGAGAACCTGTGCTCAATGAGCGAAACGTATTTGGAGTGAAATAACAGACACGACTTCGCAGTTATTGTTTATTGCCAACAGTTTCGACCGCGGGTCCAGTCTTTTTCAAGGCATAGAGAGAAGTGAAGTGATGGCTGAGAAAATGGTTGCAAGAAGAAGAAAAGGGAATGGTGCTAGAGGTACAAATTCATTCTGCATGTAATCGTTATGGATGCCCCCAGTTTTGCCCCCCACTGTGCACTGCTTGCCTCGACTGCGTATTGCAAGCTGCCAACCTTGTTCTCCCTCTCGCACAGCCTTCTCTCAAGCACCCATAACGCTCACCTGCAGAATGAATTGTGTACCTCTAGCACCACTCCCTTCTCTTCTTCCGACCAGTTTCTCAGCGATCACTTTACTTCTCTCTATGCCTTGAAATAGACCGGACCCGCGGTCGAAACTGTCGGCAATAAACGATAACTGCGAAGTCGTGCCCGCTATTTCACTATATATATATATATATATATATATATATATATATATATATATATATTACTGGTTACGATGATGATACCGCCCAGTGTTGCAGGAACCGCCAGCAGACTGTGGGACAGTATCGAGATAATGTATAGATTGCTATTGCGTAGTTGACACTCCGAGATTCTGAATGTCTTTTTCACATTTTATCTTGGCCGAAAAAGCAAATCACACTCATTGCAGGAGGAACCGAGAAACACCGTTTTTATTAGGGAAACTTACAAAACAGGTCATTTAGGCTTGGTCCATAGATAAACTGGAAACCGCGATCTCTATCGCCGCTGTTCAGCAGCTCTAGTCAAAATGGGTAAGATTAGCGCATGTAATGCTTGTCATAGGGTTCTTACTTGAATCTATCCATGCCACTTAAAACACAACTTGCGCCACAAAAAGCGCGGTCTTGTTTACTGCTAGCGAAAGGCGGCTCTACTCCGGTGTCGCGTTCGCATTCGTTTTCTCGCAGCTCTCGATGTGACGTTCTAGAAATGCCTTGCTAAAGTAAGAACGCCCGCAGGCATTGCATTTGAACGGCGGTTCAATTTCATGACCTTTTTTCAAGTGCCTAGTCAAGTTCTCTTTTCGTTTAAAGCTAACGTGGCACACGCTGCACTTAAATGGCTTTTCGTCGGTGTGTTTACGCATATGCCGCTCTAGAAAAGCAGGCATATGCCACAGCGAACCACAACTGCTACATTGGTGGCGTTTTCCGGTCATGTGGTCGCTCGTATGTTTTTCAAGTTTATCAGCTCTTTCGAATGCGAACTTGCAAATGTCGCATACGAGGGCTGCACTACCGTCCATGGATCCTCGCACTTCCCGTGATGTTTCCCCGCTGGCACCAGGAAAACTGCGACAGAAGAGCAGCAAGCACACTAAAGAATCATTTCGGCTCAATAGCTCATCGCTGACATCGTAGACAGTTGCACATGTACGCGTGTCAGTGACATGATTTGTGGACATACCATTTTCGTGATGCTAAATGTAACAAGCCTAGAACAATGCGTTTTAAAAACTTCAAGCGAGTCCTACGCGAATTCCATGCATGACAGCCGTCAGGATAGTGAAGCTGTCCTGACGGGTGTCATGGTTATCAAGTTAGGTGGTATCAGTATGTCAGGTTATTGCTGTTATGATGTTATCCATCCATCCATCCATATGTATGTATGTGTGTGCGTATGTGCGTGCGTGCGTATGTATGTATGTATGTATGTATGTATGTATGTATGTATGTATGTATGTATGTATGTATGTATGTATGTATGTATGTATGTATGTATCAGGGTGTTGATCCCAGCCCGAAACGATCTCCTCAGAACCTGTTCAGAACCAAAGCTGAACAGCGAAAAATAATATCGGTTATCAGTTCGCAACAAAGCAGTATAATCAGCTCCGGTGGAGCAATCTGCCAGCAGGGGCACGTTGCTGCGATTTATTCTGGCTTATCTGTGGGCCACTATCGGTTTATATATTTGGCTCATTGCCTTCCTGCGAATATGCCTTCCTCCTTTTCCCACTGCAGTGGTCCAGTGCTTCTCGAATGCAGGCTCAGAAGCCGTGGACGCAAGCCCGGCCGCAAGGTCACGTGCACTTCGGTGGAGGCGAAACGCTAAGTGTCGCGCGAACTGTGCATTATATGCTCGAAAATATCAGGTGACCAAACTTGTCGGAGCCACCCGCTAACGTGTGCCTCTCATTTTCACTCTTTCATTCCATTTCACGAATCTGGCGATGTGCGGCTAAGGGCTACAGAGAACACCATTCTCTTAAGTGAATACAACTATTATGGGCGCTCTCACTTCAAGCACGAAAACATATGTTGTTTTACCACAAATTCAAACTTTTGCAAAGCTACCAAATCTATTTGCTAATGCGAAAACCTGTTTAGCGATAACTGCAATCTTTGCAACTGCAAGTGCTTAATATATATGTGCTAAAGAAAAAACATCGACGCATATCCACGGAGTGAAGGACGATGACTTGGCGAAGCTCCGGATGTTCATAGGTCGCGCATCGATCTCGAACGATCGTTCCATCCAATGAGAATCGAGCTGATATGCGCCTCTAGCGATATCCGATTAAACGAGAGCAATGTACTTCCATCGAATCAGATTCGAACACAAAACCCCGCAATCTAGCACTCTCCTATCAACTAGAGCACGCAGCGAGCGCCATCTTTTGATCAATGCACGTACTAGCTAAGCAGCACCGCAGCGCTCGGACGGACAGACAGACAGACAGACAGACAGACAGACAGACAGACAGACAGAAGCTTCGTCCCACTCATCATCAGTCACTCCGTGGATATGCTGTGAATCCGCAGCCGCCATCTAGCGCTCTCCTATTACACTAGAGCACGCAGCGAGCGCCTCCGCGCCATCTATTGATCAATTCACGTACTAGCTAAGCAGCACCGCAGCGCCATCTTGTGATCATTCTGAGATC
Source organism: Hyalomma asiaticum (assembly GCA_013339685.2). Lineage (NCBI taxonomy): Eukaryota > Metazoa > Arthropoda > Arachnida > Ixodida > Ixodidae > Hyalomma > Hyalomma asiaticum. The sequence goes on along the minus strand of CM023491.1, from coordinate 30,633,885 downwards.
TAGAGGTGGCTACGACGACGACGACGACGCCGGACTAGCCTATGCCCTAAGGAGCTTCGCCCCTAAAAGGCCAACCGACAGCCTGAGATCTGTGTTAGCGTTGCTGTGTCACTCCGCTATAGTTGAGCGTAGCCTTTAAGAAACTTGTGAGCAAGTCTGTCTTTCCTTTATGCAGCCTATCAATTGCTGTTTCAATTTTGACAAAAGCTAATTATTTTGTCGCTTTTCTCAGCATGGTTGTGTTCATTGAGAGCAGCGGTGTTGTCAACGAGCAATCTACCCCACAAGAGATGCATTTATGATTAAACTATTCATGTTATCACTAAGTTCAGCGTGATTATCTACCAAATACAACAACGTCTTCCCTGCCCTGCCCTGAACAAGGAACCTTACTTCCAACAGTTCACAACTGAAATGAGTGGAATAATGAACTCGTTCACAAATGAACTCGTTCCCAAATGAACTCTTTGGAAAATACCCTGTGTAATTCTTGAGAACAGAGGAAATTGTGAATAAACTTACAGCTCTGCCCGAATATCATGCCTGAGCATTAGAAATTAAGAGTGAAATATGGGCTAATCACTCCATTTATGAATTTGTCACAGTGCACTGAATAGGAAGAAAACAAGGTCAGAGGCAAGGAGAGCTGACAAAACAGTTAATGTACGCTACCTCCAGAATAAATTGTCGCTCATCCACTCAAGCTTCAAACCTTACGTACTAACCAAGTTGGCGGAGATCAGCAAGTTCTCAAATTTGCGAGAGGCCCAAACGGTACCGAAAGCGATAAGCGGTGGCGCCTGACCAGTAGTCCATCGCCCAGTAGCCCATCGTTTACGGTGTACAGTAACAGACTGTCGAGTAATCCGTTCCTTGTTCAGCGACTGTCCAGTTAACGAAAAAAATCTGATGAGGTGAAAGTGCCCATATTGCTAAAGCATGAGGAGGGTAGCCCTCATGCATGGATTTTACGGCACAGTGTTAGGCTACGCTCCATCAGTCACAATGTTGTACAACTGCGGGAAAAGCCATGGGATGAGAAATATGACCCTAGCAAACCTATCGAACACTGCAGTAAATGTTTTCACAGTCCCGTTTATAAAAAGGGTAGTCAAATTAGCCAGACACACGAGATAATCGTCTTGTATTATCAACATTGGTTGAAGTGGTGAGTGTCGCTCCTCCAACGTGTTACAGTGCTGTTTTATTTGGGTTTTGAAGGTTCGTAGCAGACATTCAAGGTTACGAAGTGCTCAGCTGCGGACCCCAGACGAGCGGTCCCTACACCGGGCTCGGCGGTCTCGCTTCACCGGAGGCAACGTTTTAGGGGCCATGCAATTTGATTTTTGCGCAGGTTGAATAACCGCACATTGTTGAAATATCTCGAGAACTCAATTACATCGCACTAAAAGGCACTTTTGCGCTTTTTGAAGATGACTGGTTTACGCGAACGCCTTTGAGAGTTGCACTTGTCCTACAACGTCGTTTTCATTATTCCCCTTCTTTCTCTTTCTCTCCCATCTTTCTATTCCCCTTCCCCCAGTGTAGGGTAGCCAACCAGACGCCTTTCTGGTTAACCTCCCTGCCTTTCTGTTTTCCCCTTCCTTCCTTCCTTCCTATTTCGGCTGTCAAGGAGTACACAAACTGCATGGATTTGGAACGCACCTCTGATTCACCAGCGTGGTCCCTGCCCCGCTGTTATTGGGGAATGCAGCGAAGACGTTTCCAGGAAACATTGAGCATGAGGGTAGCACTTGTCCATCGCCTGTCGGTTGTTGAATATCCAGACTGCAAGATGACAAAGGGCATGCGTTAGTCGAAGTTGAGCAATGGACTCTGTGTTTAAAACGCAGCCTTGTTCGGTTGTCTGGAGTTCATTGTAAAGGATGGTGAGAAAGAAGCCCCTTCCTTTCTGACTCACTTCTGATTCACCAGCGTGGTCTCTGTCCCGCTGTTATTAGGGCATGCAGCGAAGACATTTCCAGGAAACATTGAACATGAGGGTAGCACTTGTCCATCGCCAGTCGGTTGTTGAATATCCAGTCTGCAAGGTGACAAAGGGGGATGCGTAAGTCGAAATTGAACAAAGGACCCTTTGTTTAGAACGTAGCCTTGTTAGGTTGCCTGGAGTTCATTGTAAAGGATGGTGAGAAAGAAGCCACTTCCTTTCTGACTCACATCTGATTCACCAGCGTGGTCCCTATCCCGCTGTTATCGGGATATGCAGCGAAGACGTTTCCAGGAAACATTGAACATGAGGGTAGCACTTGTCCATCGCCTGTTGGTTGTTGAATATCCAGTCTGCGAGGTGACAAATGGGGATGCGTTAGTCGAAGTTGAGCAATGGACTCGGTGTTGAAAACGCAGCCTTGTTCGGTTGTCTGGAGTTCATTGTAAAGGATGGTTAGAAAGAAGCCACTTCCTTTCTGACTCACATCTGATTCACCAGCGTGGTCCCTGTCCCGCTGTTATCGGGATATGCAGCGAAGACGTTTCCAGGAAACATTGAACATGAGGGTAGCACTTGTCCATCGCCTGTCGGTTGTTGAATATCCAGTCTGCAAGATGACAAAGGGGGATGCGTTAGTCGAAGTTGAGCAATGGACTGTGTTTATTTATTTATTTATTTTATTTAACAATACTGCCAATCTCTTCAGAGATTATAGCAGGGAAGGCACATGAAAAATACTACATGTTTACACAGGTTTATATATGGATAAAATCACAAAGAAAGTCAATATTACATACAAAATTATACATTATACATTGCGATAGAAGAACACACAATAAAACAATTTTAGTAACAATATCATGGGCGAGATTATCGCCAAAAACAGCTGCAAAAGGATAAGGTATACATTTGTAAACATAGCGTAGGATCAGCAAGTATACATTACCATTGATTACATTGCTTAAACAATTTGATGAACAACAAAATAATCGAAGAACATGTCGCCTAAAACATTGCCTTCATATAAGCAGCAGAGAAAAACTATGTATTAGTAACATGACACAGACTCCTCGCTTAGCGGGTTTACTGATGTTGCAATATCGTTAGTGCTCTTTGTGAGGCAATCAATTCGCTTTCAATCGCCGTTGTAAACAAGTTTATGGATGATTCGGTCGTTAGGGGAGGTTTCAGTGAGTTCCAATCTTTAATGGTTAGAGGGAAAAAGGAATATTTAAAGCAATTAGTGTTGGAGGAGTATTCGGCAAGAGTATGGGAATGCTTATGACGGGTTGGTCTGCCTTGAAAATAAGATATATACCTTGAAGTGTCTATTTTTATTATGTTGTGTAGTAGTTGAAACATTAGTTTTAGTCTTGCTAGTTTGGTTCGGTTTTGTAGTGTTAAGATGCCAGCATTATTAAGTAGATGTGTCGGTGAGTCTGTCTGTCTATACCTGGTAAAAATAAACCTTATTGCTTTTCTTTGAACCGCTTCTAATTTAATAATTTGTTCCTGGGTAAACGGGAACCAGACAGGGCTGGCATATTCCAGTACAGATCGGACGAGGGTTGTATATGCTATTAGTTTGGTGTTCGGTGGTGCCTGCTTAAGGCGTCTCTTCAGTAAAAATAGTCTTTTAAGGGCTGTGCCAGTAATGTTATCAATGTGAGTATCCCATCTCAAATCGTTTGAAATCGTTATTCCTAGATATTTGTGGTTAGACACTGTGGTTAAGGCGCAGTTGTCAATAGTGTAGGAGAAGTTGGACCTGTGTTTTTTGCGGGTTATTGCCAAGGAAACGCATTTACCAATATTGAGGGACATTTGCCATTTTTTGCACCACTTGTGTACATCTTCTAGAGCTCTGGTAAGGATTAGGTGATCGGAAGGAGTATTAATTTCTTGGTAAAGTACGCAGTCGTCTGCAAAGAGCCTGAGTTTTACTTTAGTTGAGAGGGGAAGATCATTAATGAATATTGTGAACAATATTGGTGCTAGGACGCTGCCCTGTGGCCCGCCTGACGAGACTGCTGTTGTTCTAGAGGCGGTGTCCTGTAACTGTACAAATTGTGAGCGATTGGTTAAGTAATCCTTAATCCACTGAACAATGGTACTATCTCCAAGAGTAACTTGTAATTTACTTATTAATTTGGTATGTGAAACCCGGTCGAATGCTTTCGAGAAGTCTAAGAAGATTAGATCAATTTGTTTATGGTTATCAATAGACTGGGCTGCATCATGTATTAATTCTAAAAGTTGAGTAATTGTTGAGAGTCCCTTTCGGAAACCATGTTGTACAGGAGACAGGATATGTTTTTTTTTCTAGGTAAATATTGATGTGTTTCAATATCATATGTTCTAATAATTTACACACAGAACAAGTTAGTGATATTGGTCTGTAATTTGAAACCATGGTTTTGCTGCCTGCTTTATGTATTGGAATAATTTTGGCGGTCTTCCATACTGCGGGGACAGTGCATAACTGCAGTGATTTATTGAAGATTACACATAAATATTTCGCTACCCACTCCGCATACCTTTTAAGGAAGATGTTTGGTAAGTTGTCAGGACCCGGGCCCTTTTTGGTATCAATGTTTAATAGTAGGTTGAACACGCCTTGTTCGGTAACTGTCAGGGGTTCTATTGGTGAATGATCAGATGATTGCATGGGTGGTATGTTTCCATCATCTACAGTAAAAACGGATTGAAAGTAATCGTTGAAAGAGTTGACGAGATCGTTGTTGTCTTCAGAGGAACGCGTGGGCTCATCATTTTTCTTTGGATTTATATATTTCCAAAACTTATTTGGAGCGCTTATCAAAAATGTGGGAAGTACCTTTGCAAAGTAATTATTTTTAGCATCCTTTAGTTTACTTCTCATATGACTAACGGCTACAGTCAGATTATGTTTGGTTAGATTAGTTTTTTTCAAGTTCAGTTTTTTCCTTAATCGTTTTACCTTTCGCTTTGCATGTATTACGTCGCGTGTTATCCAGGGGTTTAGTTGCCTAGTTTTCTTCTTTTTGATCGGTACGTAGCGTTTTATGCATGACGTCACAATGACTGCAAATCTACTCCAAATTGTTTCGATGTCAGTGGATAGGTTATGTGAGAGTGCTACGAATGAATCGTATTCGAAAGAAAGACAGTCGATTATGCTTGTGTCATCAGCATGGGTAAAGTCAGGATAATAAAGCGGTGTCTGCTGATGAAATCTGGTATCAGTCACACTTACAGTGCAGTAAATCAAGTCATGATCTGAGATGCCCTCCATAATTTCTACTTTAGTAGTGTCGTGCGAGAAATGGTCACTTAAGAAAACTAAATCAAGAATGTTTGATGATGATGCATGTACTCGGGTGGGCTGGGTCACTATCTGATGTAAATTGAAATTGAGCATTAGATCACATATTAGTTGCGAGCTATCAGACTTGAATTGCATAGATTTCCAATCTATATCTGGCATATTAAAATCACCAAGAAGGATTAGTCTGGCATTTGATACATGACTCTGCATATAATTACAAAGTGAAGTAATGACGTCACTACAAGCAGAGGGGCTACGGTATACACAACCCACAGTGATAGCATGAGTACCTATCAACAATTTGCAAAATATTGCTTCTACGCCTTCAACATCTGGAAGAACCTTAAAAGATAGCTTTTTATTGATAAAGATTGCCACGCCACCACCACGTGTGGGTCGGTCTTTCCGTATGATCGCGTAGTTTGGGCTACCTATTTCCTGATCATGAATGTCACTTGATAGCCAAGTTTCAGTAATTGCTATAAAATCTGGTTCTAGTTCCAGTAATAAAGATTCAAGCAAGTCAGATTTGTTCAGTAGACTACGCGCGTTTAGATTGATGAAGGTTACTTCTTTTTGCGGGGCCGTAGTTTAAAACGCAGCCTTGTTCGGTTGTCTGGAGTTCATTGTAAAGGATGGTGAGAAAGAAGCCCCTTCCTTTCTGACTCACCTCTGATTCACCAGCGTGGTCCCTGTCCCGCTGTTATCGGGATATGCAGCGAAGACGTTTCCAGGAAACATTGAACATGAGGGTAGCACTTGTCCATCGCCTGTCGGTTGTTGAATATCCAGTCTGCAAGATGACAAAGGGGGATGCGTTAGTCGAAGTTGAGCAATGGACTCTGTGTTTAAAACGCAGCCTTGTTCGGTTGTCTGGAGTTCATTGTAAAGGATGGTGAGAAAGAAGCCCCTTCCTTTCTGACTCACCTCTGATTCACCAGCGTGGTCTCTGTCCCGCTGTTATTGGGGCATGCAGCGAAGACGTTTCCAGGAAACATTGAACATGAGGGTAGCACTTGTCCATCGCCAGTCGGTTGTTGAATATCCAGTCTGCAAGGTGACAAAGGGGGATGCGTTAGTCGAAATTGAACAAAGGACTCATTGTTTAAAACGCAGCCTTGTTAGGTTGTCTGAAGTTAAGCGTAAAGGATGGTGAGAAAGAAGCCCCTTCCTTTCTGACTCACCTCTGATTCACCAGCGTGGTCCCTGTCCCGCTGTTATTGGGGTATGCAGCGAAAACGTTTCCAGGAAACATTGAACTTGATGACAGCACTTGTTCATCGCCTGTCGGCTGTTGAATATCCAGTCTGCAAGGTGACAAAGTTGGATGCGTAAGTCAAAATTGAACAAAGGACTCATTGTTTAAAATGCAGCCTTGTTAAGTTGTCTGGAGTTGAGCGTAAAGGATGCTAAGAAAGAAGCCACTTCCTTTCTGACTCACATCTGATTCACCAGCGTGGTCCCTGTCCCGCTGTGATTTGGGTATGTAAAGAAGGCGTTTCCAGGAAACATTGAACATGAGGGTAGCACTTGTCCATCGCCTGTCGGTTGTTGAATATCCAGTCTGCAACGTGACAAAGGGTGATGGTAAGCGGAAGATGAACAATGGACTCATTGTTTAAAACGCAGTCTTGTTAGGTTGTTTGGGGAGCAGTGTAAAGGATGGTGAGAAAGAAGTCGTTTTTTTTCTGACTCATCTCTGATTAATCACCGCCGTCCCTGCATGGCTGCAATTGAGATCTGCTGTGTAAATGTTTGCAGAATACATTCAACATGATGGTAGCGACTCTTCATTTCCTATCTGCTGTTGGTTATCCTGTCTGTAGGGTGACGAAGGGTGATGCGTAAGCCGAAGCGGAACAATCGACTCGGCGTATAACACGCATCCTTGTTAAATGCTATGGAGTGAAGTGTAAAGGACAGTGGGAAACATGTCACTTCCTTTCTGACTCACGTCCTATTCAATACTGCCGTCTCTGCGAAGGTGTAATTGATGTCTGCAGTGTAAATGCTTCCAGAAGTCATTGAAAATGATGACAGCGCCTGTTCATCGCCTGTTTGCGATTGGGTATGCAGCCACTAGGGTGACAAACATAATGCGTATGTGAAAGTTGAACAATCGACTCGGCGTTTAAATCGCAGTCTTGTTAAATTACCTGGAGTGAAGTGTTATGGATGTTGGAAGAGATGTCACTTCCTTTCTGACTTTCCACTCGCATGCTCTAGGTGCATTTTACAACATGCTTTCCAGGATTTACCACCTCGAAGCTGCTATGTCGCGCAAGTCTGCTTTTGAAAACAGCGAAGCTATTCTAGCTTGAGCAAAAATGCCTGTCGTTTCTTTAAAGCCAAAAACTAGTACGTGCCTGAGGGGCACGCAAACAAGGCTTGTGTGTCCTCTATGGTTACACTACAACGACTCTTCCATCCTACTTAACATTTCGCCTAACCAGGTCTGAACAAGTTATCTCCAGTATACGCCTTGATTCCTTGTGTGCTTTATCCAGATATGGCAAGAACGCTCGCTGCGTTCGCTGTGGCATCTAACCAGGCCACCTGGGTGGCAGGCAGGATTTCCACCAAAAAGCTACGGCAGCGGCTGAGGCTAGATCAGAAAAAACTGGCAGATCCCCCTTGCAGTGGGAATCAAGGAAATGCGAAGCACGCGTCAGGAACGTCAAACGGAGTCGTGCAGTCGTAAAGTCATGCAGTGGGGTTGTGCCACAGCGATTTTGGTACAAAATTCCATTAACGAAACGAGTGGCATGTAGATCGTGCAGCTAAGGACATGCATGTCACGATTTTCATGTTATGACCTGTCATGTATGATCGTCATGCAGTAATGTTTTGCCAAACCAATTTTCGTATACATCCCATGAACGAAACGGCAGTATAGCACCAGGACCACGGCATGTAAAGTCATGCCAGTCATGAGATATAACATGAAAATCATGACATGCATTTCATGATGTCGTGTTGTGCCATAGCAATTTTCGTATATATTTCATTAACGAAACGGCCGTAAGGGCACCAAGACTGTGGCATGTAAATCATACTGCCCATGACATGCATGTCATGCTTTTCATGTTATGACCTGTCCTTTATGATTGTCATGCTGTTATGTTGTTGCATACAAATTTTCCTATACATCAAATTTACGAAACGGCGAAGAGAGCACCAAGACCGTGGCATGTAAATCATGTCGCTCATGACATGCATGTCACCATTTTCATGTTATGACCTGTCATTTATGTTCGCCATGCAGTGATATTGTGGCATACGAATTTTTGTATACATACCATTAGCGAAACGGCCAGCAGAGCAATAAGACCGTGGCATGTAGTTCATGCCGGTCATGACATGCGTATCATGATTTTCATGTAATGACCTGCCATTTATGTTAGTCAGGCGGTCATGTTGTGCCATACCAGTTTTTGCGTACATCCCATCAGCGAAACGGCCAGGAGACCACCAAGACCGTGGCATGTAAATCATGCCGTTGATGACATGCACGTCATGCTTTTCATGTTATGACCTACCATTTATGTTCGTCAGGCAGTCATGTTGTGCCATACCAATTTGCGCATACATACCATTACCGAAACGGCCAGGAGAGCACCGAGACCATGGTATGTGAGTCACGCCGCTCATTACATGCATGTCATGATTTTCATGGTATGACCTGTCGTTTATGTTCGCCCTGTAGTCATGTTGTGGCATACCAATTTTTGTAAACATCCCATTAGCGAAACGGCCAGGAGAGCAGAAAATCGTAGGCGGCTAGATAGATAGATAGATAGATAGATAGATAGATAGATAGATAGATAGATAGATAGATAGATAGATAGATAGATAGATAGATAGATAGATAGATAGATAGATAGATAGATAGATAGACAGACAGACAGACAGATACGCTCAAACTTGCCGAAGTTCGCTAAGAAATGCTTCGCATTTGAAAAAGCCGCTATACGTGCATATCCATGTACGAGGGGCGTTCAATAAAGATTTCCCCTGACTCACTTCTATTTATTGGAGGGTGCTGAAACTGTGCATGTGTAATGACCTATGCCACTATAGGTCACGTGCCAATGTGCAACTCTGAACTAATAACGGTCTTTCTTTTACCGGTGCTGAAGTGGTGTGAGGTGTGGTAATGAATGCAGTGGAACAGAGAGCAGTAGTTGAGTTCCTATACATGAAAGGCCGCATTCCAAGGGAGACGTTCGATGAGATAAAAGAGGTTTACGGGGAGGATTCCCCATCATATGATGTAGGGAATAACTGGCGTCGTCTGTTCAAATGCGGTCGGACTTTGGTACAAAAGGCTCTGATTGGAGGGCAACCCCACTCCGCTAACGATGAGCACACCATCCAGCATGTGGAGGCCGCCATTTTGGAAAATGGCCATGTAACCGTTCAAGACCTCGCCCAAACTATCAAGATTAGTGTGGGGTCCGTGGGAAAAATTCTTCAAGACCGTCTTCATATCCGTAAGGTATCCACTCCCTGGGTTCTCCGGCTGCTCACACCTTTCCAAAAGCCCGAATGTGCCGAGTGCTCCCAGGCTCTCTTGACCATGTGCCGTGGAAACCAGGAGGACTTTTTCAACGGACTGATTACACAGCATGAAAGCTGGGTCCATCCCTATGATCTGTAGACTAAAGTCCAGTCGATGCCGTGGAAGCACTTGGACTCACCGCCTCCAAAGAAGGCACGCGCCCAGCCCGCGGCGGGCCAGGTGATGCTCACAGTCTTTTGGGACCAGCACGGAGTAGTCTTGATGGATTTGCTAGGAAAGGATGCCACAATTACTGGGGCATACTACCCTTTGCTGCTGTGGAAATTACGAGAGTCTATCAAAAAACGAGAGACGTGGCATGCTCACCAAAGGTGTCCACCTTCTGCAAGACGATGCCCGAGTTCACAACTCAAACGTTGTCCAGATGGAAGCACGCTTCTACAGCTTTGAAATTCTACCGCATTCCCTTTATTCACCCGACTTTGCAGAATCGGACTTCCATCTCTTTCGAACAGTGAAGTCATATTTGAAGGGCAAGCACTTTTCATATGATGAGACTCCGACTTCTGAAGTCACGACATGGCTTTTGGAGCAACCTGTCGACTTCTACAAGGGAGGCATTTACAGATGCATAAAAAGATCGGAGAAGTGTGTGTCCCTGGGTGGCACCTATATAGAGAAGGACCAATAAACCTGCAAAGTTTCGTTGCTCTCCGTCCAAAGGAAGGGGGTCAGGGGAAATCTTTATTGAACGCCCCTCGTATATTGTGGTGCACCAAGGACGTGCAAAACGGAAGTGAGAATGAGGGAGAACAGAAGGAAGGGGGAGGATAAAGCATAGTATTTTATTGTGTAGCCTGTTATAGCAAGGTTGTAGAAAGGAAGTAGAGGCTGGCGGGATCATGTCCTGTGGCGAGCTGTGACGTGATGTCACGCCGCAACACCACTGCGATATTTGGTGTGCTCGCTTCTTACCACGAAATAACACGCTCTTGACACGGTTCCCTTGACCCGCCACGGTGGTCTAGTGGTTATGGCACGCAGCTGCTGATCCGAAGGTCGCGGGATCGAATCCCGGCTGCGGCGTCAGCATTTCGATGTAGGCGAAATGTTGAGGCCCGTGTGCTGCGCGATGTCAGTGCATGTTGAAGAAACCCAGTTGGTCGAAATTTCCGGGGACATCTGCTACGGCGTCTCTCATAATCAGAGCTGGTTTTGGGACGTGAAATCCCATAAATCATCTTCATAACACTATTCCAATTCCGTGGAGAGTTCGAGCATGCACCAAAGCGAGCAGGCCGTGGTGCTGTTTGTTTGCATAGCTAATCACAAATTAAGTAGGGAAGGTGCATGGCGATAAGTGGGACTCTGATCCAGCGAGAAGACGGTGGCAATTGTGTTCCAATAGTTCGTTGAGGCTTATCTTGCATACTTAGCAGTACATGCGACTCCCACGTTGAATACGAGTCCGCTTTGCCACCTTCATTGGTAATTCACCATAATTCACCATCGTCCTTCAAATAAAATGTTAATACATTGCGCTCACCTTCCGTCGTTTCCGTAAGTGGCTGGTGCTGTCTGCGTGGCGGCGTGACTAGAATTGTGCTCTCCGTAATGAACGGCGCTGCTGTGCATAGGATGCGACAGAGCGGAACCGGCCGATATTGCCGCGCCTGTAATGCCATGAAAACGGTACATTGGTCGGGCACTGTGAAAGAACACCTCGCAAGCTCACAAGTTTTCTTACAATGGCATTTAATTAGTGGCGTTTTAACTGCACTATTTGACAGTCGAAACCATTCAAAAAGCTGTGTTCTCAACAAAGGTATATTTGTCGTAATTGGTATGTTTATTCCAGTGAACCACATATGAAGCCACATCTAATACGCACTGATAGAGAGAGAGAGAATATCTTATTGATGAATCCGGAGATGTTAGCCTGGTTAATGACCTGGCTTGCTACTCCAGGTGTTTAGCGGTGATTATGATATTTACAGTGATCACGTGTAACACAACACGTACATTCAGTCACACTTGCTCACACATTCATATATACATATATACACTATCAGCGCCTTAGTGCTACGTAGTGCGCAGGCGCTGTCCTGCCACGGGCCTAGGAGATGCCGCAGCTCCAAGGTCGAACCGTGTTGCAAACGAAGCGCTGCCTTCAGAGTCTTTCTCTCCTCGAAGTACGCGACACGAGAAACTCGCGCTTTTGCGACGGCACAGAAACACTGTCGGCGGCTCCACTAAGACTTGTAGTGGCCTAACCGACGTTTTCCCTCATGTATCATAACAGATAGAATGAATTGTCTTAATACTGCAAGCGCGTAAGCGCATTTATTTCTGATCTCGCGCGTGCCTAGTGGCTCAGGTTTCCGTTCATTGGTCCGGATTTCTTTGCACAATGTAAGAACATTGGAATAAAAGGGGTCACTGATCACATGTGACTGCATGACAGGAACCTATTTCGTCCCATGTGAGCGTTTGAGGGGCACTGAAACAAATGCAGGTCGTTATTACCTGAGGCGTGGTGAAAACCAAGATTTAGAAATAACGCTATGGCAGCCACCGTGCTTGGTGTACCGCGCAACAATGACACGAACGCAAGAAGGAGGGATAACATCAGAGCGCTGGCTTTCGATCTAGGCCACATATTACCATAGCCTACGTAATGAAATTCTTCTGTCTGCAAAGGGATTCCATAATTCCTTTATGGATGTGCAATGGTTAGTATGCCTCAAATACAATTTCGTGAACTGCAAGCGTATGGATTTCTCGAAAGCGTACTACCACGGGCGCCGGGAGTTCCTCAATGTTTTAATCACTGCGCTTAATCAACGTTTAGAAATTTACGCTTAGGAAATATTTAAATGCATCTACGTTGCAGGCATTCCGCAAGAGACTGTAGCCAATTAGTTCGCAAGACATATTCACCCTGAGCATAATTTGGCACTAAGCGCCAACTCCGGTGGTTTTTCCGCCATTTCCTGATATCGCTGTTTTCAAATGGCGTTCATAGTGCTGCAGCAGGTAGGGCGGCTCGGTTTGCTCAAGAACTCACGATAAATTTTGAAAACCCGATGAACCGATGCGAAAAATGAAATCGCCACTGGGCTATTTTAAGCCCGTGTTACGGTCGTAGCGTCAGCAGCAGGCTACGGACACTAATTTAGAGACACTAAAGCCTACCATCAGGGCTTCAGCATTAGGCTACGCCGCGTTTCAATTGCCGCGATTTCAACTGCCGGTCCTCCAAACTTGCTTCGATACGCACAATTTCTGTTGTGGTGACTATTTAGGCTTGCTTTCTTTACCACAAATGTCTTCGTTGTTTCTGTCTTTGAGCGCTGGTGTTGCCTCCATGACGCCGCTTCACTAAAGCACACAATGTTCTGGCGCGCTTAGTTAAATTACAATCGTAGTAAAACACTCACACATACGTACCTGAAGAAGTGGATGCTCCGAAGGTTGGAAAGGCTGTCATGTTCCATGGTGAATCAGTGCTGAGTCCAAGAGTTCTACAGGAATGCGAGCATATTTTGAGAAGATGGAACGCCAGCTTTAATAAGCTGCTTGCACATTCTGGCAACAACATAATCCACTGGTCTCGTTCTGCTAGGCTATGATTGGTTTGCTTTACCTTGTCCCACACAACAGACGTGGGAAAGCTGAAAAGAACACCAGACCGTAGAAAGGGTAACTCGCCGTGAGGGGCCACTGTAATGCTCGGGCCTGCCAAGGACTACCCAGGCAGAGTTTTAATAGAGCTGCTACCAGCGCCTGTTCGACCATATAAGGGCGGGTGACAAAGAGAGGCACACTAACATCGCACCAGAAATATGACAAAGATGCAGCTGTAATTCCAGATGTGTGCTACAAGAGTGCACTGCCTGCGTAAGCATGCCGTGAATATCGTTTCGAAAAGCGCCGCCACCGTGTTCTGCGGAGCAGTGCAACGGATGGAGAACACACGAATCATGCGAGTAGGCCGAGGGAGCTTCGAGGCATTTTGCGGCTGCTGCCGAAAAAGGAAAGTGCCTGAATATGCTCCTGCAGGGCGCTTCATTATGACCTCTACCGGTACTTGTATACGGCCGTATCGACCGTACCGAAAGAATATGGCTGATCTACACGTCAGAGAAATCGGTATAACATGAAATTGAAATGTGTCCTTGCATAAGCAGATGAACGCTTATTGTTCCATCGAGGTGAATTTTCTATGGCTGTCGGCGTTTCCGTGCCACGAAAGCGTTTGGTGTGGATGAACCCTCGTTTACGCATCGCCTCCGTAACATCAACGAACAACCCCTTGTCTTTAATGAAGTACTTTACGTAATAGCTGCACATAATGGATAGTAAATACCACGGGATAAAGGCACAAATCATATGTACTTGCGCCGCATGAACCCTTCAAAGTCGACGCCGTGCTCGGGCACCTAACGCAGCGGCGTTTTTGCTGCCATCGTGCTCTAAGAGTGGTCGGCGGGGGAACGCCTACCCAAGACGAAAAGTGACCGGTGCTCTAAGACTGTGCTGCCGGCGCACATGCGCTCGAAGCTGTGCGAACGCGGCTATGTTCTTTCTTATCACACTTCTTTCTGATGCCCGCGCGGCTCCGCACACGTGCATCGAGGCGGACTATAGAACGTGCCTGGAATGGTGGCGCCATCCAGGAGACGTAATGTAAAGCTGCAGTGATTGCCTTCGTCTCTCTAGAGTGGTGGCATCGTTCCGGCCAACATGTGCCCGGATGCGCGCGCGCTGAGCCGGACGAGAGCGTCAAAAAAGTGAACGATGCGGATTAAGAAAGAATATAAGGCGCATTCGCACGGCTTCGAGCATGTCCGGCGTTAGCGCTGCGGTAGTGCACCGGCTACCTCTCGTCCTGCCGCGGGCGGCTGTGATTTCGATTCCCAGAGTATCAACAGTTTTTTCTGAGCATTTTTCTTTGTTCTTGCATGTTTACTGTCATATCCGCTGCGGTAGCGACTTATGGGGTTGTGGTAAACTCCGCGATAAATGCTAAGAATTTGCCTTCTAACGCCACGAGGGCGATGTTCTGGCCATAACTGCAAAACTAAAACTCTTCATTCAATTTCTCTTTCAATAATGAACATAAACTTCAGAAATGCCAGGTCAATCGAATTCTCTAAATATACCTCATCATTCAAGACCACTTCACAATTTAACTTCACTCTCCCTATAATGTCTGAGTTCTTCGCGGTTCTTTTGACACCACGCGAAAACCGCCCGAGACATTACCCAGTCGAGACAAAGCTAGGCGACCCTTCGCGGAAGGCGGCCCCGACATCGCGTGTTCACCCCAACAGTGACCGCCACGGCGCCAGATTACCTACACTTTAACCACTGCATAGGATGATCGTGGTGATTAATGGACGCCTCGTCGCATGTGTTGCTCGGTGACGAAGCCGTTTTCGCTAGCAACGTCGCTACCACACGAACCATCCACCAGCGTTAAAACATGACCCTGTGTTTGTAGCTGATGCCTTCAGTGTTAAATTTCAGGAGACGCGTGGGACTTTTATGTGCCGTGAGAGAATGGAAGCCAAGCAGATGCGCTCCCATGCGTAATTCATTCGAATACACGCAGACAGAACGGCGATAACAATAGTAGCCTAAGGCTCTCGAAACATATCAAATATGGCAGCTTTCATTCACGTTGACATATATACTCTGCCATGTCGTCATGGTCACGTCTTTTTGCGACAGACATGGTGACATTACAAGCGCTACCAACACGAGCCAGTTGGCACAATTCTCTTTAAGCCTCTTTAGACAAATCTCTGTCATAATTTTCTCAGAAGACGCTGAAGCGAAAACCCTAAACTCCGGAGGTATTGTCAACAGTGGCACGTCTAGGGATGACACTATTAGACGAAAACTTTCAACCAAAGCTCACCTGTCGCTGTCCTGAGGCGCTTCTTTTGGGTCCGTTTCCTCCTCCTCTACGATGCATCCTCCCGATAATAAATTTCTCCGCCGAAATGCTTCTTTACCGTCCATACTCGTTACTTAATGCAATGCGTTTTGCAAACACTTAGTAGGGCATGCGAAGGCGCGGAGAGGCTGTGGCATCTGCGGGTTCAGTGCGTGTGTGTTTCGGTGCACTCTCTACTGAATCTAATTCTCGGTATAGAATCATGACAGTGCGCATGCGCGCCTGCAAACAGAAATTTTACATGACTAGGCGGTTCCCTTATCAGTCCCCACAGTATGATGTTCTATATACGCGAACAACTACGGTGTGTTTCAACTAACAATGGCCAACCTTTTGAAACATGCACTTTACGGAGGTGCAACCAGCTTAGTATATCTTCCTGACGTCAATTTTTTTTTAATTACGTGGTATGAAAATCCAGCAGATCCAACGCACTGAGGGAGTCGGTGTCACGCGAAGCAGTGAACGATGAAATTGCCTATGACGAATGTAATTATTTGGCGTTCAGCCAACTGTTACGATTAGGATCAAGCCTTTTGTCGAAGCGCGTGTTCCTGCTCATCCTCGGATAAAACTGCGAGTGTACATTTTCGATCAAAAATTTTGTCTAGGTGGTCTCGAAAGCTGATTCTGTGATCGCGCCTTGATATACGCGGACTAAGTACTGCAGTTTTACACATGTATCGATTCAAAAAGCCCTACAAAGCAAAACAAATCGAGAGCCATGTTATGCAGACAGCTGCTTTCCGTAAAGGGTTTAACGGCTGTCCACCGCAGCGCTTCCATAGCAGCACTAGTTTACGTGTTCTGTCTTGTGTGCCGCTGTCATGGTTATAGCGTTAGTCCGAATGCACGTGTTAAATGCGAAACATTTCTTGGCGAAATTGACGAACTCTCGATAGATAGATAGATAGATAGATAGATAGATAGATAGATAGATAGATAGATAGATAGATAGATAGATAGATAGGTAGATAGATAGATAGATAGATAGATAGATAGATAGATAGATAGATAGATAGATGCATTCCACCGATGCGCCCCGATGTTTGTATCACTTGTATTTTCTGTGTAACTTATTCTGCGCTATATTATACTATGTAACTTGTATTTTGCTTTTTGATGTTAGCTTCTGTGCATCATTCTTGTATAATTCACCTTTTATAGAGCTTTCTTATTACTTGTTTGTTAAACATGCTGTGCGTTTTTACTTATCTTTTTTGCTTACCTCTTCTAAGTTTGTCTATGCTTTTGATTTATACAATTTCTGTGAATCCCCCTTACTCAATACCCATGTGGCCATGTAACGTACTTTCACATAAAAAAAAGAAAATAAAGATAGCTCGAGTCCTTCTGATCGTTAGCATAACAATATCAGTACTCTGCATTAAGCGTGTAATTTACTACAAAGTTTTAAGTACACACATCGCATCGACCCAACTCGACACAAAGCGTTTTCAACCGCCCCGCCCCACGGGACATGCGATGGGTGCCGCGAAGCGCAAAGCAGGGGACGTCATGAGTACCGAAGGGCCAGCCAACGGTATCGCCGCGGCATCTGGCGGCGTGCACACGAGTCGCCGGCGCTTTATTACAGAGGTTAGCACTGTCGAGGCCGGCGGCCTCAGTATAGATATCGCGCCGCTAGGTCGCTACGGAAGGCACGGCACAGCGGCTGAGGAAGGAGGCGCAGTCGTCGCTAGCGCGCACTGCGCCGCTGATTGAGTTGATGAGGAACAGCAGTGGTAAGGAGGAAGGCGACAGAAATAAGTCCATAGCTGCCTTAGCTTTAGGTGCTTAGCTTTATTTATGGTGCGAATGATTTCATAATTGTGTTGCCTAATCGGTGACACAATGTGAAGATGAAAACCTCTCAGGGAGCCTTGAAGTCCCATTCCATTTCTGTTGTCCACGGTAGAGAATAATTGCGTTCCGCAGGTGATAGCGTGCGGGAAGCGAAGGCGATCGCTGCTTCTCGGCCTTGATCGTCAATTTATGAAAGCACTGCACCGACGCCGTAGGGTGAAGCGTCACATGCTAGCAGCAATGGCTTTGTCTCGTCATAGCGCCTGAGCCCCGCACTTGCACGGAGCAGCTCTTTAAGGGCTTCAAATGCTTCCTGATGGCGTGGCGACCAAGTCCAGGGGACGTCGTTTTTCAACAGGCTGTAGAGGTCGTTGGCCACTGTTGCACGGTGTTCTAGGAAACGGTCATAGAACGTTCAGAGACCCAGGATTGATCGGAGCTCTTGTTTGCTGGTTGGCGCGCGTGCCTCCGTGATGGCACGTACCATGTCGCTGGTGGGGTGAATGCCCTCGGCATCGATCAGATGACCTAAGAATTTCACTTCAGGAACCGCGAAGCAGCACTTATCGATGCTCAAGCGTAGGTTTGCACTTGCTAGCCGTTTTAGTGCCAGTTCAAGGCGAGTAGCATGTTCCTCGCTGGTTGCGCCACTGAATGATTACGTCGTCTAAGTAGACGCACACGCCAGGAATTCCTTGAAGCTGCGATTCCATGTACCTTTGAAATATGGCTGGGGGCTGCCGCTACCCCGAATGGAAGTCGCTTTACCCTGTACAGTCCCCTTGTTGTATTAAGCGTGAGCACCTCAGAAGTTTTGTCGCTCAGCTTCAGCTGTTGATATGCCTGCGTGAGGTCCAGGGTGCTGAATAGTTTCCCTCCCCGTAGCGTGCTGAAAGCCTGCTTTGGTGTTGCCAGGGGGTATGAAGACGATTTTGTCGCCAAGTTCACGGTGAACCGGTAGTCCCCACAGAGACGTAGGCTTCCGTCCTTCTTCCTCACTGCAACCAGAGGTGTGGCCCAGTCTGAATGCTGTGTTGGCGCAATAATACCCTGTCGTTCCAGCTTGAGCTCCTTCTCGTAGGCAGGTTGCAAGGCAAACGGTGTCGATCTGGCCTTTAGAAACTTCGGACGGGCCTCTGGGTGAAGCTCTGAGTCAACGGGTGGCCCGTTGTGTCCAGAAATTTCGTCAGAAAAGAGCGTCCCGTACTTCTTCTGCAGCTGCTCGACGAGTTTTTGTCGCTCAGTTGAGCTTCCTTCGGCTGCCTGGTTGATGTCGCAGATCGCGATGTTGAGAGCGTGGAACCAGTTTCTGCCCAAGAGGCCAGATCCAGTGCCCTTCACAATTACGATAGGAAGTTGGGTCACCGTGCCGTTGTATGCAACTTCTACGTTGGCACTGCCTAGAGTTGGCAGGTCTTGTCCTGACCATGTTCTCAGGTGCGTGTCTTCATCGAATAGATGTGGAGCATTCCGTGGCCATCTGTTGCGGTACGTCTCCTCGCTGATGAGCGTGCAGGCTGCTCCCGAGTCAACCTCAAACTCTATGGGCTGGCGGTTCACAGCAAGGGTGACCATTATCTTTCGTCGCGTGCCGAGGTTGACGTTATGCAAGTCATACAACAATGTTGGTGCCGGTAGGCTGTGCTGCATCTGAACTTGAGTTATCGACCTTGGGGAGTTCCCGCTTTTGTGTCGTTGGGGTGGCCCCTTCGCGAGTCTCTTTTTTGATATGCAGGCCTTCTCAATGTGACCGCGTTTGTTGCAGAGCTTGCATATAGCTGCTTGGAATTTGCATATCTGGGGGTTGTTTTGCTCATCGCAACGCCAGCAGCGTTGTGGCTTAGCCGACTTTCCTGCACTTGCCTGGTTTTGATGGCCTCTGTGAGCCGCTGCATGGTGAACCGGCTCGATGGTCCCTCACATGTCTCGCTGCTGTTGGCTAGCGCTTTCCGCTGGAACAGCGATATCGTAGGCTTTCGTGAACGTTAGGTCACTCTCGGCAAAGAGTCTTTGTTGCAAGATATCGTCCCGTAGTCCACACACAAACCTGTCGCGCAACATAATGTCCAAGGGTAACATCGTTGCGTTGGGAGGTGGCGTTGTTGTCGTCTGCTGTCCGGTGGCTACTGCTCCTGCCTGCATTGGGCGCAGCGTCCCGAAGTTGCAGTCGCCGGCCAGAGTCTTTAGCGCCGCGACGTAGGTGCTTACCGTTTCACCCTCCAACTGGTTTCGTCGTTGGAAGCGCGCTCGACTGAATACCTCGGACGGCCTGGGGTCGTAGTGTTTCTGAAGTGTCGCAACGATGTCGTCGTAGGCCACTTCAGCCGGCTTGCTTGGCTGAACCAATGCGCAGACGGTGTCGTACGTCTGCTCACCGCACAGCATCAGCAGGTGTGCCCTCTTCTTGCTGGAGTCCGTGATGCTGTTGGCCTCGAAGTAGAACTGGAGGCGTCCGAACCACGATGTCCAGGATGAGCCATTAAACTCCGGTATTCGGACTGATGCGTGCGTTGCCATTGCGTAGCACCGGTGAAGATAAACCCAAGCTTCAATTCCACTACCTCGTCGCCACTGTTATGTCCACGATAGCCGGAATAACAGGCATACGTGGGAAGAAAAACTTGTTTATTGCTTGAGCCGTAAGCACCTTTTTCCAGCCAGCGCGAGCGGTCTGTTTTGTCCGAGCGCACACGGTCGACTCCCTCGTCGTCCGAGACAGACTGTGGAGAGAGGCGCAAAAAGCAGGCGAAGGGAGTCCGCCAAAAGCGAGAGGGGAAGCCGGGAGGGCCGGCCTGCGCGTACTTGAAGCTTTCCGTGAAGTGGGTGTTCGCGGTTGGAGACGGTTCGAGGCAATTTCTCATTTAGACGGCAAAATAGACAGCTTCGCGAAGACGACACACGAAGACAAAAGCGATGCAGGCTACCTTGCTCTCCAAACAAAATGGCGGCTGATAGGATTGCTTGAATATCCATAGACTTCGCCAGAGTGGTCGTCTCCCGCAAGTAGGCGCTTTCCTACGCGCTTAATGTGTTCTACATGGAGTTTTTCGCAGACTGGAACACGAAATAAGCAATATAAACGAAAACTGTGATCGTTTTCTTCAGCTTTCTTTTGTCGACGCGAGATGGCGTCTCGTCGCGTAAACGCTATCCAGGCGCGTTCCATTAGTCGGACGACAAGTATGCGAAGCTGTCAAGGCAGGCAGTTTACGATGCTGTCTATAATTGGAACACAGCCTATATATACAGCGTGGTAGGCTAGTGGTGAGGCGCATCTGTGGAAGCTCGGGTTCCTGGGTTCTATGCGCCCCTGCTACTAGGTTGGTTGCATATCTGCCTGTGTGCTTGTGTGGTATCAAACGGTGTGCCTTCCTTGTTTTGCAGCGTAACCTGTTAGGATATCAGAACAAGCGCCGTTTTTGGCGCCGTAGTTGGTCCCCGCCGCCGCCACCGGTATCCGTAACCACTATCGCGCTAATTTCAGAAAAAAAAAAAACATCCAGGACTGAGGAGGATGCGAACCAACATCCTTCTGTGTGGCAGTCGAGCATTCTACCACGGAGCTACCCCTTATCATCGTTAAAATGCATAAACAGGTATGAAGGCTGCCGAGGAATCGCATTAAAAATGTAATGTTTCGTGGCAGAACAACCATAGGCTACTAGACGTCGCGGAAAGTGGATTGCCCAATGAGTTCGGAGATGATGATGATATATGTTGTTTTATGGCGCAAGGGCCAGGCTTGCCTGAAGAGCGCCAGTTCTAGTTATGTATGACCAAGAATTTTCAAAATTTTTCAGAGGTGCGTATGAGACTTGGCTGTAAACGGGCCTAAAAGCACTGCACAATGAAATGAGATATGGCTGTAAAGTGGCCTAAAAACAAGTCGCTGTAGAGAAGCGTAAAATATACGATACAGATAAAATTACGACAGTGATGCTTGGGATGGCCTACGCTTTCGAAATGTCACTGTGATGGTAATAAGATATAAAATAGCACAGATGCCTACTCAAGGCCTTTGCGCCCAAAGGCCAGAAGGCACGTGCTGTATTTAAAATCTGCCGCAGCAACAGCCTCTGTCAAGAGGCTGAGCGGAGGCAACATCAACGGAGGCATCGGAGGCATCATCAACGGAGGCATCATCAACGTCATCATTATGAAACAATCTTCAACGTTTCCGTCATCATTATTACGAAGGGCTGCCTTGTCAAGCAGTCTTGTCGTATCGTGCCATGCGTCACGCGGCAGGCGACGTGTGCAGCCCCGACAGCATCCTGAGTTGGCTCTTCGATATACCTCATGGCTAGGTTGCCAAGCATTTACAATGGCCTCTAAGAAGGTCGCTCCTCCAGCTTCCGCTGTCACTGTCCTGTGATTCCGCGCAGGCCTGGGGTATTTTTATGTGCGTTCGATGTATATTTTCGTTGATCCTTGCTTTACATAGGCTGTATAAATTTCGAGCACCTGTGGCGTATATTCCCGTACCACAGGCTGATCACATTATGGGTATGAGTCACACGATTGTAGCGCCCTTAATCTTGACGGGGCAGACCCAAAATACTGTGTTCGTCAATTTCATTTTCGTTCCCGTTGGCCTTACTGGTGTCCTACATGAATACGACTTAAATGCCTTCCGCGCCGCCACGGTGGTCTAGTCCCTATGGCACGCGGATGCTGTACGAAGGCCGCGGGATTGAATCCTGGCCGCTGTGGCTGCCTTTCGATGGAGGCGAAATGTTGAGGCCCTTGTATTGTGAGATGTCGGTGCAAGTTAAAAGACCCTCAGGTGGTGGAAATTTTCAGAGCCCTACGCTGTCTCATAACCATATCGCGGTTTTTGGTCGTAAGACCCCAGAAACCCGTCATCCGCTTCCCGTCGCTCTCTCGCATTCCTATAGCCGCGCTATGTTACCAGAAGTGTACACGGCCCTGCTACTTGAGCTGAAGTCGCGCTGTCATCCTTACGTTTTTACTGGAACCGTCTTGAATCACGTCTCCATGACGATCGTGTGAGCTTGGATCAACACTAGTGCTTACGCCTTTGTCGTGATTCCAAGTTTTAAGCGTCGCATGGTCACGTGGCGCCTCCCATGACCAGTGTCGTGCGAGTTGCGGACGAAGGCGCTGTTCTGTTGCCGTTGCGACGTGTACAATTCCACATACTGTTGGTGATTCAGAAATGGTATTGCATTTCTACCATCGTTCCGAGCTGTACTAGAATTAATACCATCAACTCTGACCTTAAGGGTGCTGAGTAACAGCACTCCGCCTAGATTTGCTACAGTAATCTGACCAACTTACCAACCTCTGAACCATGACGTTGACGTACATTGATGTAGGTTCACGACCTGTTCAAGACGGCAAGTATCACGGCACGCGTTTCATCGACTTGTTTGAAACAGCGGTGCCTACTTTGTGCGTGATTCAGCCCGACACAACGCACAACCGCTACAACAAATTCCGGAGCGAACGATGATTATTTCGTGAAAAAACATTGGCTGCTTCGTGTGTTGCACGTTGTAGCGTGTGTGTAAATGTCTTGGCGATTTTTGGTGTGGAGTGACCGACTAAAGGTGTAATAATGACAACACCGTTAAGATCAGCCTCTCTCAAGCTTTTATTAGAAGGTGTAAGGTGTTGGTCTAAGGCCCTCGGGACTCCATACAATGCGTTTTATTAGACATGACCCACCGAAGGCTCTCCCATGCCGGAGATACTCGGCGAGCAGGCTTCCACCTCGCGTTCTTCGAAACGCGGGCACAATTATCAGACTGTGAACCTCAATTATCAGACTCAGGCGGGAACTGCCTACAGTAAAATTTTCGAGCCACCGTCTCTAGGATATGCTGTGGCTGGTCGCGAGACCATCTGGGTTCGTTCGGTTAAAAACTTGGACATAATCCAAATTTGGTCAGTCATGTTTTTCGTTGATACTCACTGACGGGTCATGAAAGCATCTGACAGGACGTTAAACATTCACAGAAAATAAGCAGCCCATCGCCTGTCGGGAAAAAATGTGGAAAAGTGAAGTTTGACGTATGCTTGTCGGGCCTATACCACTTACCGTTGTCTCCGTCTTTCTTTCCTCGTTTCTTTCGTTCGTACACAATCCAAGGATTTCATGTGATCAGTTATGTTCCCGTCTCCCTGGCGTGGGTGCGTATTGTGACAGTCGCCTCCTTACGGTGGGAACCCCGAGAAAGAGCCACAGCTCTGAAAACGAATTGTTTTGCATTTTATTGAGCCCTGTAGGAAGTGGCGGCGAAAAAAACTCATGTGGTAATTGCTTCCACCACTTCATAGGGTGGTCCAGGGTTTCCAGGCTACTGTAAGCAACTGCTTTTGACGTGACACCCACAACAAATAGGCTAGACAAAGGATGCTTCGCTTCAAAAGAAAAAATCCGCATTTATAAAGCAAACTGATGAAATGTGTACGCCCACCAGGTGCCACGAAATAGGTCTTTTATTTGCTGCTATACTGCAGCTGTCGTCACAAAAGGTAAAATACGCCCCTTTTATTGTTGTCGCGACGTTAGTACTTCGCAGGGTTGTCTGAAGTTAGGACGACACTCCTCCCACAGAAACCACCGCTTCTCTCTCTCTCCACCTTCAGGCCGTTTCGGCTGCAGTGATGTAGCGTTGAGAATCACATGTGCCACGCTTTATTGTGGCGGGACAGTTTCTGCTTATTGCTGAACGAGGCCGTGCAGGCGTCGCATTTAAACTCTCGTTCTTCCGTATGCAACTTATGGTGCAGCTTCAAGCTACACTTGTGAGAAAATTTTGCGGGGCACCGATCACAGTGATGTGGTTTTTCACCGGTGTGTACACGCGAGTGGTTGCGTAACTTCCCACGCGTTGGATGCAACGAACCGCACGTGACGCATTGGTGGTCTTTTCTGGCTCTGTGGTCGTGGACGTGCTTTCGGTAGTCCGCAGTATTTTGGAAAGGGAAGCCACAAGCAGGGCACGCGAGAGTGGCGCCCTCGTCCGTGGGTTTGTCCAGCTTGATCGGCGGTTGTAGACGCGCGCCCGGAAATCTGCGACAAGAAAAAGGAGAAGTCAATTTACGGAGGGGGGGGTGGGGGGGGGGAAGAAGGGGATAGCCCGAGAGAGGACTGAGACGTTCTCGAAAAGTATCTAATCTTTGGTTATCTGGAAAGAAGTCGGAATTGGCGCTGCTGCTTAAATGCGTTTCTTGGTCTTCGATGTGATAACTCTACAAAGAAATAACAATTGATTACATTTCGCAGTTAAAGTTCGTTCCCTTGGTGAGGGCGCCCTGAAAAATATGCAGTACTCTCACATATTCCTTTTATGATATCGGTTGTGTAATGACGCTCTTCACGTACGTCTAGTTACGTAGGAACTGTGCCGCTTTGGTATTAAGAATATTTGAAATCAAGCTCGCTGTCCTGAGCTTTGCTGTTTTCGTCATAATCTGGAACTGATATATATATTGTAACGAGGTGTAATCAAAGACAAGACGTTGACAGGATACGCTCACTATATTAGAACTAGCTGAGCTCAGAACAACACCAACGTCAACGTCGTCTTCTTCGCGATGAGTCAGACCTGCTGCCGGTCTGCTCCACTACAATCACTCCCCGCGCAGAAAGGAGCCAACCTGGCGACTTAGGGAGAAGTCACGACAGGAGGGTCGTAGCACGGTTTGAGCCGGTCTGCATGAACTATTTCGCGCCCACTGCAACGGTGATCGGGGGAAGGGTTGAGTGGCTCGATCATATAATTCACTGGTGAAGTTTGTTGCACGATGCGGTAGGGGCCATGGTAGCGTGAGAGCAGCTTTGTCGAAAGGCCGGGAGTTGTGGACGGCACCCACAGCCAGACCAGCATTCCCGGGGTGTACTCGGGAGCAGATGCGGAGGCATCATGGCGCGATTTTTGGCGCCACTGATCTTGCGCGGTAAACGACCGAGCGAGTTGGCGGCACTCTTCGGCATGAGCCGCCGCTTCGGATACAGGCGTTGCTTCGGACATGTCCGGCTTGTAAGGGAGAATAGTGTCCATGGAGCAGGATGGTTCGCGTCCGTACAAAAGAAAGAAAGGAGAGAATCCGGTGGTAGTTTGTGGCGCAGAGTTGTAGGCATAGGTGATGAAAGGTAGCACTTGGTCCCAGTTGGAGTGGTCGTCATTAACATACATGGCAAGCATGTCACCCAAGGTACGATTCAAACGTTCCGTCATCCCGTTTGTTTGGGGGTGGTACGCGGAGGTGGTGCGGTGAACAGTGCGACATTCGTGGAGCAGTGCCTCGACTACGTTGGAGAGAAAGACGCGGCCGCGGTCGCTCAGTAATTCACGTGGTGCACCGTGTCGGAGAATGAGACGACGAAGGATGAAGTTGGCGATATCCTTAGCGGTGGCAGCTGGCAGCGCAGATGTTTCCGCATACCGGGTGAGGTGGTCAACGGCGACAACGATCCACCGGTTGCCATCAGGTGTGTTGGGCAGGGGACCGTAAAGATCAATTCCAACGCGGTCGAATGGACCTACAGGGCAGGGCAAAGGCTGTAGAGGAGCAGCGGTGCTGTGAGGTGTCTTGGGGCGTTGGCACGCAGAACATGACCGAACGTATTGGCGAACGTATCGGTACATGCCGCGCCAATAATAACGTAGGCGAATGCGGGAATATGTCTTGAAAACGCCAGCGTGGCCGCATTGAGGGTCATCGTGGAATGCGGCGCAAATATGTGAGCGCAGGTGACGAGGAATTACAAGCAGCCACCGGCGGCCGTCGGTTAGGTAGCTGCGTCGGTACAATATGCCTTCGCGTACGACGAAGTGTTGCGCTTGACGACGAAGAGAGCGTGGTAGCGGCCCAGGGGAACGGCGGGAGAGAACTTGAAACAGGGACGCGATCCAGGGGTCCTTCAGCTGCTCGGCCGTCATATCGCTGATGCTCAGAGATGACGCATCGCAGATGGTGACAGGTGAGCTAGCAGGGTCAGGAGGTAGCGGAGAGCGTGAGAGGGCATCGGCGTCCGAGTGCTTACGTCCAGAGCGATAAATGACACGTATGTCATATTCTTGAAGACGTAAAGCCCAGCGAGCGAGGCGGCCAGTGGGGTCTTTTAGAGAGGAGAGCCAACATAAAGCATGATGGTCGGTAACGACGTCAAACTGGCGTCCGTTAAGGTATGTACGGAATTTTCCAATTGCCCAAATAATTGCGAGGCACTCCTTTTCCGTTACGGAATAGTTTGACTCTGCCTTTGTTAGGGTACGACTGGCATAGGCGACAACATATTCGTCACAGCCGTCTTTGCGTTGAGCGAGAATGGCGCCAAGACCAACACCGCTGGCATCTGTGTGGATCTCAACAGGCGCAGCTGGATCGAAGTGGCGCAGTATTGGAGGGGATGTAAGGAGCCGGCGGAGCGTCATAAATGACTCATCGCAGTCAGAGTTCCATGCAGATAGCAAAGTGATGCCGGCAAGAAGTCGAGCCAAGGGGGCGATAATTGAGGCGAAATTACGTATGAAGCGGCGAAAATAGGAGCAGAGACCGATGAAGCTGCGTAGCTCTTTGAGGGTAGTGGGCTTGGGGTACTCTGCAACCGCGCGCAGTTTCGCAGGATCTGGCAAAATGCCTTCTTTGGACACGACGTGGCCTAAGATCGTGAGCTGGCGCGCGCCGAAATGGCATTTTTTTAGGTTCAATTGTAATCCGGCAGCCTTGAGACAGTGAAGAACTTGCTCTAGACGAGTGAGGTGGCATTCAAAATCTGAAGAAAAGACCACTATGTCGTCCAGGTAGCGAAGACAGGTATGCCACTTGAGCCCTCTGAGAACAGTGTCCATCATCCTTTCGAAAGTCGCAGACGCATTGCAAAGACCGAAGGGCATTACATTAAATTCATATAATCCATCTGGGGTCACAAAAGCTGTTTTGGAACGGTCAGCCTCGGCCATCGGCACCTGCCAGTATCCAGAGCGCAGATCCAGCGAAGAACTCGGCACCTTGAAGGCAATCGAGAGCGTCATCTATTCGTGGTAGGGGATAAACATCCTTGCGTGTGATGTTGTTGAGTCAGCGGTAGTCTACGCAAAATCTGATTGAGCCATCCCTTTTCCGCACCAGAACTACCGGCGAAGCCCAAGGACTTTGTGAGTGCTGAATCACGCCACGCTGAAGCATGTCATCGACGTGCTCAGTTATGACGTTGCGTTCAGCCGGGGAAACTCGGTAAGGACGCTGGCGCAGTGGAGCATGGTGACCGGTGTCAATGTGATGTACAACCGTCGACGTACGCCCCAATGAAGGTTGACCGACGTCGAATGAGGTGCGAAAACGATCAAGCAGCGTAATGAGCTGATTCCGCTGTGCTTGCGTCAGCTCCTTATCAACGCAGCGCAAGAAAACGTCGTTGTCAAGTGACGCGGGTTCGGCGACAGAAGCGATAGCGTCAATAGTGAGTGGGGTCTCGTCGAAAGGTGCGATCGGGAAGACAGCATCGAAAGTGTTGAGATACCCAACGCACTCACCATGTAATATAGCTGCAGGGCAGGGGCATGGATTGCACACGTAAACAGCACCGGAACCATCAACAGGCGCGATAACGGCAAACGGAACAAGAACGTTACGGCGGCGAGCACATTCGTAGGACGGCGAAAACAAGGCAGTCGAACTGAGGGCAGTGTCACAGCAGATGGACACTGAGGCAACAGAAAAAGGAGAGATGACGACGTCAGCAGCGGCAATCACTTTGGCAGACGGGCGAGGTGTATCGACGGTCATGTCACTGAACGGGGACAAGGCGAGTTGTGGACGAGCGCAGTCGATAACTGCACGATGCATAGAAAGGAAATCCCAACCTAGAATGACTTCATGCGACGCATGCGAAAGAACGACAAGTTCGACTATGTACAGTTCGTCTTGGATCAAAATGCGGGCCGTGCACGTCGCTGAAGGCTTGAGGTGCTGCGAGCTGGCTGTACGTAGTGAAATGTCAAGCGGAGTCGTCACTTTCTTCAGCTTACGGCACAGTGCGTCACTAATCACAGAAACAGCAGCTCCAGTATCTACAAGAGCATTAGTCGGTACGCCATCTACAAACACAACAATCTCGTTAGCGGGCGGAAAATGAGGGCTTGAAATCTTCGATGGCGACGCAGCTCTTGCCTCGGGAACTGCGGCTCCTAGTTTTCCTCCTGGACACGGTCGGAACGCCGAAGCATCGGCGAAATGGAGCGCCGGCGTGGAGACGGAGATCGACGAGCGTTATGGGTGGCTCGACGTGAGTACGAGTCGGATGCGTCAGGCGGTGCATGGTGCGCTGGCTGCTCGTTAAAGTGGCCGTAGCTCTGCACCGCTGGCTGTTGGTTAAAGTAGCCGTAGGTCGGAGCGCTGTCGCGAAAATAGGATGCACGGCGGTTACAGAGGCGCGCCACATGTCCTGGGATGCCGCAAAAGTAGCAAATCGGCCGGTTATCCGTAGTACGCCAGGGGTTCACAGGTGCCCTGGGAGGCGAGAAGGGTGCACGAACGGGGCGTACAGGACGTGGTCGCGTGTAGTAAGTAGCGACTTGGTTGGCTGAAGCAACTGTTGGTTGTGCAGGCGGTCGTACCACAGCTTCAGCATACGTCAGTGGTGCTTCAGAATACGTCACTGGTGCTTCAGCATACGTCAGTGGTGCAGCAACGTGCGTTGGCGCAGCGGAGGGTGGGAGAGCCTCGGCGACCTGCCTCTGGATAACATCTCGAAGCGACTGGTCGAGCGAAGTTCGAGGCTCAGCGACAGAGGCCACAAGAGAAAGCTGGCGAGCAACTTCCTCACGGATGTATTGTTGAATTTGTAGCAGCAAGGCGGTATTGTCGGAGCCACTAGGCCTCCGCTCTAACGCTGAGAGGTCTGCCGTTTGCGTACTAGGGCGACGAGTGGATATGCTCTGCTTACGCAGCTCATCGAAGCTTTGGCAAAGTTCAATTACTTCACCGACACTCTGCGGATTTTTAGCCACGAGCATATGAAAGGCGTCATTGTCTATTCCTTTTATTATGTGCTTAATCTTATCACTTTCAGGCATGTCCGCATTTGCCCGCCTACATAGAGCGATTACATCCTCAATGTAACTCGTGAACGTCTCACCGATTTGTTGAGATCGCCCACGCAGGCTGTGTTCAGCGCGGAGCTTGCGCACAGCTGGCCGGCCGAAGAAAGAAGTGAGGGTCTCCTTAAACGCCGACCAAGTGGTGAAATCAGCTTCGTGGTTGTGGAACCACAGGTTGGCCACATCGGTCAAATAGAAGATGACGTGACCGAGCTTGGCGGGGTTATCCCACTTATTGTGCGCGCTGCAGCGCTCATACTCCAGCAGCCAGTCCTCGACGTCGCGATCGTCAGTACCGCTGAATATAGGAGGGTCACGCTGACGGAGCACGCCAGAGCACATCACAGATGTGGGGATGGGGGCGGCTCGCGCAGGGGCAGCTTGCGAGGGTCCGGCGTCCTCATTCATTGCGGATCCCGAAGGTAGCGTGCGGCTGCGGAGCTCCAGGACGCTCAAGGGGTCTACCCAGCACCTGACCACCAAATGTAACGAGGTGTAATCAAAGACAAGACGTTGACAGGGTACGCTCACTGTATTAGCACTAGCTGAGCTCAGAACAGCACCAACGTCAACGTCGTCTTCTTCGCGATGAGTCAGACCTGCTGCCGGTCTGCTCCACTACAATATATATATATATATATATATATATATATATATATATATATATATATATATATATATATATATATATATATATATTATATATATATATATATATATATATATATATATTGTTACAGCGCGTCAGTGGTTTGAGGCAGGCGCCAGTGGCTCGAGGGAAACGCGCAGAGAAGACGACGTTGCGTTGTTGGGACGATCGCGACTGCCTCGGTGCCTCGGCTTTGCTTACGCATTAAGACCCTGAAACCTACGTGGTTCGTAACAATATATATATATAATATATATATATATATATATATATATATATATATATATAGTTCAGAAAGAAGATATCCGTGAGCCCGAATAAATATTTTCAAAAGAAGAGATTCACACGATTAACAAAAAGAATATAAGTTTACTGACGTTGCGGCCGGTGGACCGGCCTTCATCAGAGTAAAAAGCTGTTGCCGAGCACCCTCCTTTTAAGGGTACAGGAAGGGGAGAGAGTGCGGCTACAAAGGCGTATTCTGTACACGGAATGGCTATGAAGTCTTCCTGGACAGAACACGTGGTCGGCTGCGGCGAGTCACGAGGCGACCCCGTAGCCTATCAATTAACAGCAAGGCGGAACACTTGCAACCCCGAGGGATTCTACTACCTGTATGTAACGGAACTATAAAGCCACTGTACATTGTAAAAATGGCAATCACCACAGCATAAATGACAAAAAAGGATAAAAAAATTAAAAAATAAAATAAAAATAAGTAAATAAATAAAAAATATACAACAAAAAAAACCGAAAATACTGATTTATTAACAAACGGCCGAAATATCTTGTAATGAAAAAATATATAAACCATGAAGGAAGAAAAAATGGAAATAAAATGAAAAAGAAAAAAAACTTTTGTGTGAAATAACGTATTGTAGTTGTTTGAAATGGCTTCCTCATAATGGCAATGCCCTAGACACTCGGGAAACATGTGAGTTTACCCGTGTTTTCATTAATGCCCGAGGTAGCGGCTTTGAACTTATAAATGAGGTAGGACTCACGAACCTCGCGGTCGTGGTGCGTCCGAAAGCCCGATTCCAGTATTATTGCTTTCAGGTCACTAAATGAATGGCCGGGAAGGTGCACGTGCTTAGACAGGGGCAGATTCAAGGAATTTTTGGCGTGTGACTTGTGATTATTAAATCGTATTCGGAAAGGAGTTTCTGTCTGACCAATATATTGTTGATTACATTTAGTGCACTCAAGCAGGTAAACGACATTAGCCGTGTCACAAGTGAAGTTTCCTTTAATTTGTACAAAAAAGTCGGACGCGGTGCTTGTTGCTTTTTGTGTAGTTCTAATGTATGGGCAGACCTGGCAACGTGGCTTATTGCACGGCCTGCATCCAGTGCCACGACGTGAATTTAAAGTTGATTTAGTTAAGATGTCGCGTAAATTTGTGTTTCGTCTGTACACGACACGAGGCGGTTCCACGAATATGCGTTTGAGGCGATCACCTTGAGTAAGAATATTATGATGTTTTTTAAGAATAGCTGACACCTTTGGCAGCGATGCAGAGTAAGTAAGTATTAAGTTAGTCTTGTGTTCCCTGCTTGGTGACTGATTTCTGAGAATTTCAGCGCGGTCAAGCATGTCGGCGCGAGTTATAGCATCGTCAATTATCTTTTCCGGGTATTTCTGTTTGAGGAGGACCTTTTTCATTTGTGCACAGTTATGATCGAAATGTTCTTTTTTTGAACATATGCGTTTAAATCGATGTGCTTGACTGTACGGGATGCCTGTCTTGCAGTGCCGCACATGACTACTATGAAAATGTAAGTATTGATTAGTATCCGTTGGTTTCCTATAAAGGTTGCAAACCAACTTGTTTTTCGAAAGCGACAAGGTCACATCCAAGAAGTTTATGCTCAGCCGAGAGTATTGATGAGAAAAAGAAATAGTCGGATGTGCAGAATTAAAGTCGGTGATGAATTGTAATAGATCGGTTTCTCCGTGATGCCAAATTAAAAAGATATCATCTATGTAACGTTTATAGTACAGTGGCTTTAAGTTGCGAGAGCTCAGAAATTCTTCTTCGAGTATTGCCATAAAGATATTGGCATAATTAGGGCCAATTCTCGTTCCCATTGACGTTCCGCTCACTTGCACGTAGTGAGTGAGCGGAACGTCAATGGGAACGTAGTGAGTGCACGTAGTGAGTGAGCACTCACTACGCACAATTGCACGAGCACAATTGCACGTAGTGAGTGAGCACTCACTACGTGCAAGTGAGCGGAACGTCAATGGGAACGAGAATTGGCCCTAATTATGCCAATATCTTTATGGCAATACTCGAAGAAGAATTTCTGAGCTCTCGCAACTTAAAGCCACTGTACTATAAACGTTACATAGATGATATCTTTTTAATTTGGCATCACGGAGAAACCGATCTATTACAATTCATCACCGACTTTAATTCTGCTCATCCGACTATTTTTTTTTCTCATCAATACTCTCGGCAGAGCATAAACTTCTTGGATGTGACCGTGTCGCTTTCGAAAAACAAGTTGGTTTGCAACCTTTATAGGAAACCAACGGATACTAATCAATACTTACATTTTCATAGTAGTCATGTGCGGCACTGCAAGACAGGCATCCCGTACAGTCAAGCACATCGATTTAAACGCATATGTTCAAAAAAAGAAGATTTCGATCATAACTGTGCACAAATGAAAAAGGTCCTCCTCAAACAGAAATACCCGAAAAAGATAATTGACGATGCTATAACTCGCGCCGACATGCTTGACCGCGCTGAAATTCTCAGAAATCAGTCACCAAGCAGGGAACACAAGACTAACTTAATACTTACTTACTCTGCATCGCTGCCAAAGGTGTCAGCTATTCTTAAAAACATCATAATATTCTTACTCAAAGTGATCGCCTCAAACGCATATTCGTGGAACCGCTTCGTGTCGTGTACAGACGAAACACAAATTTACGCGACATCTTAACTAAATCAACTTTAAATCCACGTCGTGGCACTGGATGCAGGCCGTGCAATAAGCCACGTTGCCAGGTCTGCCCATACATTAGAACTACACAAAAAGCAACAAGCACCGCGTCCGACCTTTTTGTACAAATTAAAGGAAACTTCACTTGTGACACGGCTAATGTCGTTTACCTGCTTGAGTGCACTAAATGTAATCAACAATATATTGGTCACACAGAAACTCCTTTCCGAATACGATTTAATAATCACAAGTCACACGCCAAAAATTCCTTGAATCTGCCCCTGTCTAAGCACGTGCACTTTCCCGGCCATTCATTTAGTGACCTGAAAGCAATAATACTGGAATCGGGCTTTCGGACGCACCACGACCGCGAGGTTCGTGAGTCCTACCTCATTTATAAGTTCAAAGCCGCTACCTCGGGCATTAATGAAAACACGGGTAAACTCACATGTTTCCCGAGTGTCTAGGGCATTGCCATTATGAGGAAGCCATTTCAAACAACTACAATACGTTATTTCACACAAAAGTTTTTTTTTCTTTTCATTTCTTTTTTCTTTTCATTTTATTTCCATTTTTTCTTCCTTCATGGTTTATATATTTTTTCATTACAGGATATTTCGGCCGTTTGTTAATAAATCAGTATTTTCGGTTCTTTTTTCGTTGTATATTTTTTATTTATTTACTTATTCTTATTTATTTTTTAATTCTTTAATCCTTTTTTGTCATTTATGCTGTGGTGATTGCCATTTTTACAATGTACAGTGGCTTTATAGTTCCGTTACATACAGGTAGTAGAATCCCTCGGGGTTGCAAGTGTTCCGCCTTGCTGTTAATTGATAGGCTACGGGGTCGCCTCGTGACTCGCCGCAGCCGACCACGTGTTCTGTCCAGGAAGACTTCATAGCCATTCCGTGTACAGAATACGCCTTTGTAGCCGCACTCTCTCCCCTTCCTGTACCCTTAAAAGGAGGGTGCTCGGCAACAGCTTTTTACTCTGATGAAGGCCGGTCCACCGGCCGCAACGTCAGTAAACTTATATTCTTTTTGTTAATCGTGTGAATCTCTTCTTTTGAATATATATATTATATATATATATATATATATATATATATATATATATATATATATATATATATATATATATATATATATATATATATATATATATATATATATATATATACAGGTTGCCGGCGAACGCTCCTCCAACGCGAGCAGTCGGTATTTCTCAATCAAGAAATTCGCTAGGAGACGCTGCCTGCGCCGACGTTGTCTCTCGCGGGTGAGGGCGCGTTCTCCTTCTTTGCGAGCTGGTAGAGCGTTCCTCTAACAAAGAGCGTTTCCATAGCCAACGCGCGCCTCTCGCTCTCTCTCTGTCTCTCTCTCACACAAGACAGCAGAGGCACGCGCCGGGAGAGAGACAGAGGCACACGCCTGGAGGCACGCGCCGAGGGGAACACTGAGGGCGAGCACGTGCCGGGAGGCACGCGGGTTATGCCTGACTACTGAAGCCTGAATACTGACGCCTGACGCGTGACAAGGTTAGCCTAAGAGGAGCTTCGCCCCTAAAAAGGCACAAGGAACCGCGCTCGCAGTTAAAACGAGCCAAGCGGAGCACGTAAGCGACCACTCTCCCAACCGGACCAGGTCACATGTTAATAAATTGTATGTGCGCTAGGAATGCGGGAAGGCGAGAAACTGTCATAAAAGCGCACGTGCAGGCGCGACTGGCGCGCTCAATGCAACATTTGAGGCGACATGGAGCATTGAATGAGTGGCGAGAAAGGCCTCAATCTTTAGTTGTCGTGTTCCCATAGCCAGTTATTCGAATGTACGGATACAAGAAATATACGATCCTTAAGCATATGCTTAGCAGGTCAAACCGCAAAACAGACAACTGATGGAGCCCTGACAGACACTACGTCGTTGTCCGACAGTTGGAGATGCCGACTCGCTCAGGATCATAGCGCCGACTGTACCCGTGCGGTTTCCTTATCCCATTTGAGACGGGGCATCCGCTTTTGATGGCGGCATTCTCTTCTGCTACACCGAAGCCCCAATATCAGTAAGTTATCCACTCTTTAGGGTCGACACTTCAAGGCTTCTATACAAGATACAAGATTCACCAAATAAGTAGCGCCTGGCGCTTCGCGGCAAATTGTGTCAGCGGCGGAGAAGGAAAGCGTGAACGTAGAGTTCTACGTGAATGGAGCGGAGCGCGCCAACTGACGCCGCCGTAACTGTTGGCCCTTGTGCCCAAAGGCCGGTAAGGCTACTGCGCGTGCTGATTTACATAGGCAGGCATGTTTTCAAGGCTACGCCTTCTGTGACAGAAATGGGGACATTATAAACGCTGCGAACACGCGCGAATTTGGCGTAACTAGCTTTAGGCCACTTGAAACAAACTCTGAGCACTCTCTTTCTAAGAATACGCTGAAGCTAAAACCCTAAACTCTGAGGTATTGGCATCAGTTGGGCGTCCGTGGTTGACAATCTTCGACAAAAACGTTCAACCAAAGCTCACCTATCGCAGTATTTAGGCGCTTCTGCACGGTCCGTCTCCTGTACTTCCACGACAGATCGGCTCTACATTAAAAGCCTTCGCCGAAATGCTTTTTCATCCTCCATACTCGTTACTCCATGCGATGCGTTTGGCAGATACTTAGTACGGTATGCGAAGTCGCGGAGAGACTGCGGCGTCTACGAACTCAGTGCGTCAGTGTTGTGGCGCACTCTGTGCTGAATGCGTAATTCTCGGTATAGAAACATGACAAGGCACTTATGGGACTGCGCATTGAAATTGAATATGACAAGTAGGTTCCTTTATCAGTCCCCATAACATGCTCTTCTGTATGCGCCAAGGACTACCACGTGTTTTAACTAACAGTATCCACTCTTTGAAAACATGCACGTTACGGAGATGCAACCAGTTTAGTATGTTTAGTGTCCTCATTTATTTCATTATTTCAAATTACAATATAGCAGATCACACTCACTTCGCGAATCGGTGTCCTGCGAATCAGTGAACGAGGCAATTGCCTATGACAAATGTGATTCTTTGGCGTTCAGACAGCTGTTATGAGCAGGATCAAGGCTTTTGTGCAAGCGTGTCTACCCACTCGTGGGTATTCTTAACGTAGGCCAACCAGGAACCTGGACACGACCGTTGCCTCTGAATGATGCCTCATGATACGATGTCACATTTGAGCTCACGTTACTCGAAATGATAGACATCTGTTTTGTCAAAGAAAGAATGCACCAGAGTTAGCGTGGTTTGAAGTATTCCTACGGAATCAATAATGTTCCGCAAAAGCATAACGAATCGGAGGAGGACATCTGTGTTGCTATCATAGTGCTTATGACATATTTGAAACGGAATTCATGTTGCTCATGCACTATCGTCATGACTGCTGGTGCAATGCCTTTATTTCCATATATAGCGAACGGCTGCAGCAGCTGTAGCTCAGTGGTAGCGATCTTCCTTGGCACCTCGAGGACCTGTGTTCAATATCGTCCTAAAGCTTGGTAGGTTTCATGAGTGCCCACGTTGTTATGTATACATTTCAATCGCAACCGGCCACCAACAGTGGTTGTCTGAAAGCCGACCTCTTTGAGCTGGTTGTCTTGTGTCAACCGCAAACATAGAAATGTGCACCGATCATGGAGGCAATACACTGCGGTGAGATGCACAAAACTTGAGGCGCCGGTCAATGTTGCGGGTTCGATCCCGTCATTCGCGGCGTTTAGTATGTCTGTTTACCGCAGTCCCGGCATTACGCACGTCTACTTTATCCTTCGTCGACATAGGTTCTAGTAGATCCAAACAGGTGTAGAGCACACCCACTTCTATGGGCCAAGCACAACTGGTATGCGCGACAAGGGAATCCTGCGTCGCTGATTATGACGAGTGTATCACTTTAATGAGTAAACATCATTTATTCATATTTGTCATATATATTTATACCCTACCTCCAAAATATCGGGGTATCAAAATATCGGGATAGATAGATAGATAGAGCAGGCAGAGGTAGCACTGCTGTTGTTCGCAGGTGACCTGGCGGAATTATCACAAAGTATCTTTCCACAATCAGACTTCCTCGTCTTTTTTCTCTCCCAGCCGATTTTCCGCTGCTTTCCTTTGCCTCGCTCAGTGTCACCCTTACAAGTATATATATAATATATATATATATAACAGAATTGACGATGCGCCTCTTAGAGAACGACGGTTTATTAAGTCAACGTTTCGGTCAAAGGTCGGGCTCCGACCGAAACGTTGACTTAATAAACCGTCGTTCTCTAAGAGGCGCATCGTCAATTCTGTTTTAAACTAGCGGCAACCCAAGCTATTTTTGCATATACAGTATATATATATATATATATATATATATATATATATATATATATATATATATATATATAAACAATAACTGCGAAGTCGTGTCTGTTATTTCACTCCAAATACATTTCGCCCATTGAGCACAAGTACTCATATATATATATATATATATATATATATATATATATATATATATATAGTGGCTAAATGGTGCTGGCATATAGTGGCTACATGGTACTCGCAGTTATTGTTTATTGCCAACAGTTTCGGCCGCTGGTCCAGTCTTTTTCAAGGCATAGAGAGAAGTGAAGTGATGGCTGAGAAAATGGTCGCAAGAAGAAATAGAGTGGTGCTAGAGGTACAAATTCATTCTGCAGGTGAGCGTTATGGGTGCCCTCCAGTTTTGCCCCCCACTGTGCACAGCTTGCCTCCACTGTGTATTGCTAGCTGCCAACCTTGTTCTACCTCTCGCACAGCCTTCTCTCAAGCACTCATAATGCTCACCTGCAGAATGAATTGTGTACCTCTAGCACCACTCCCTTTTCTTCTTCCGACCAGTTTCTCAGCAATCACTTCACTTCTCTCTATGCTTGAAAAAGACGGACCCGCGGTCGAAACTCTCGGCAATAACGAGACCGTAGAAGCCGTGTCCGCTATTTCACTAATAGATATATACTCATATATATATATCTAATATAATATATATATATATATATATATATATAGTATATATATATTATATTATATATATATTACTATATAGATATAGACTATACTCGTTACGATGATGTATACTGGGCCCAATGTTGGCAGGCACCGCCAGCAGACTGTGGGAGCAGTATCGAGATACTGTATAGATTGCTATTGCGTATTTGACCCCCTCCGAGGATTCTGATGCCTTTTCAAACATTTATCCTTGGCCGAAAAAAGCAAATCACGCTCATTGCAGGAGGACCGAAACACCGTTTTTTCTTAGGGAAACTTACAAAACAGGTTATGTAAGGCGTGGTCATAGATAAACTGGAAACAGCTCGATCTCTATCACCGCTGGTTCAGCAGCTCTAGTCAAAATGGGTAAAATTAGCGCATGTAATTCTTGTCATAGGGTTCTTACTTGAATCTATCCATGCCACTTAAAACACAACTTGTGCCACAAAAAGCGCGGTCTTGTTTACTGCTGGCGAAAGGCTGCTCTACTCCGGTGTCGCGTTCGCATTCATTTTCTCGCAGCTCTCGATGTGACGGTCTAGAAATGCCTTGCTGAAGTAGGAACGCCCGCAGGCATTGCATTTGAACGGCTGTTCAATTTGATGGCCTTTTTTCAAGTGCCTAGTCAAGCTATCTTTTCGATTAAAGCTAACGTGGCACACGCTGCACTTAAACGGCTTTTCGTCGTTGTGTATACGCAAATGCCGCTCTAGGAGAAAAGGCGTACGCCACAGCGAACCGCAGACGCTGCATTGGTGGCGTTTTCCGGCCACGTGGTCGCTCGTATGTTTTTCAAGGTCATCAGCCCTTTCGAATGAGAACTTGCAAATGTCGCACACGAGAGCTGCACTAAGGTCCATGGTTCCTTGCAGCTCCCTTGATTCTTCCCCGCTGGCACCAGGAAAACTGCGACAGAAGAGCAGCAAGCACACTAAAGAATCATTTCGGCTCAATAGCTCATCGCTCACATTGTAGATAGTTGTACACGTACGCGTGTCAGTGACATGATTTGTGAACATACCGTTTTCCTAACGCTAAATGTGACAAGCCTGGAATAATGCGTTTTAAAAACTTCAAGCGAGTCCTACGCGACTTCCATGCATGACAGCCGTCAGGATAGTGAAGCTGTCCTGACGGGTGTTATGGTTGTCAAGTTAGGTGGTGTCAGGATGTCAGGTTATTGCTGTTATGACATACATCCATCCACCCATATGTATGTATGTGTGTATGTATGTATGTATGTATGTTATGTATGTATGTATCAGGGTGTTGATCCCAGCACTATCCGATCTCCTCAGAACCTGTTCAAAACCAAAGCTGAACAGCGAAAAATAATATCGGTTATCCGTTCGCAACAAAGCGGCGCAATCATCTCTGGTGCAGCAATCTGCCAGCAGGGGCACGTTGCTGCGATTTGTTCTGGCTTATCTGTGGGACACTATCGGTTTATATATTTGGCTCATTGCCTTCCTGCGAATATGCCTTCCTCCTTTTCCCACTGCAATGGTCAAGTGCTTCTCGAATGCAGGCTCAGAAGCCGTGGATGCAAGCCTGGCCGCAAGGTCACGTGCACTTTGGTGGAGGCGAAACGCTAAGTGTCGCGCGAACTGTGCATTATATGCTCGAAAATATCAGGTGACCAAACTTGTCGGAGCCACCCGCTAACGTGTGCCTCTCATTTTCACTCTTTCATTCCATTTCACGAATCTGGCGCTGTGCGGCTAAGGCTACTGAGAACACCATTCTCTTAAGGGAATACAACTATTATGGGCCCTCTCACTTCAAGCACGAAAACATATGTTGTTTTACCACAAATTGAAACTTCTGCAAAGCTACCAAATTTATTTGCTAATAAACATGCGAAAACCTGTTAAGCGATAACTGCAATTTTTGCAACTGCAAGTGCTTAATATATCTGTGCTAAAGAAAGAAATCGACGCAAATCCACGGATTGAAGGATGATGAATTGACGAAGCTCCGGATGTTCATCGGTCGCACATCGATCTCGAACGATCGTTCCGTCCAATGAGAATCGAGCTGAGATGCGACTCTAGCGATATCCGATTAAACGAGAGCAATGTACTTCCATCGAATCATATTCGAACACAAAACCCCGCAACCTAGCACTCTCCTATCACACTAGAGCACGCAGAGAGCGCTATCTTTTGATCAATTCACGTACTAGCTAAGCAGCACCGCAGCGCCATCTCGTGATCATTACGAGATCTAGAGGTGGCAACGACGACGACGACGCCGGACTAGCCTATGCCCTAAGGAGCTTCGCCCCTAAAAGGCCAACCGACAGCCTGAGATCTGTGTTAGCCTTGCTGTGTCACTCCGCTATATTTCTTTCTTTATTTTACCCTCAG
Source organism: Hyalomma asiaticum (assembly GCA_013339685.2). Classification (NCBI taxonomy): domain Eukaryota; kingdom Metazoa; phylum Arthropoda; class Arachnida; order Ixodida; family Ixodidae; genus Hyalomma; species Hyalomma asiaticum. Next base: position 30,593,241 of record CM023491.1, on the reverse strand, counting down.
GGCTTTACAGCATTGTAGAGGGGAGGGGCAAAAAGCAACAAAACATACACGTAATAAGTCAGCCAACGCACAAAAAGTACAAAAGATACAATAATAAGAAAACGAGCAAAGCGAAATAGGCAAAAAGCAAAACATATGTATAATAAGCCAGCCAACGCACAAATGGTGCAAAGATTCAATAAGAAAACGAGAAAAAAAATGCGGTGTGAAATACAAGTTACGAATACAATGACATGATATCGCGTGCGGAACATGTAATGCATTTTACATTACTATTTTACTTACATTGAAATTCTATTTAGCTTGCTAGCGGCACTCAAAGGGCATGGATTGAGAACTCACCTCTGATTCACCAGCGTGGTCCCTGCACCGCTGTTATTGAGGTCTGCTGCGAAAATGTTCCAGAAAATGTTGAATGTGACGGTAGCACTTCTCCCTCCCCTGTCGGTTTGTTGGGTGTCCTGTCTGCAGGGTGACAAAGGGAAATGCTTAAGTCGAAGTTGAACAATGTAGTCCGGTGCCTCAAATGCAGCCTTGTTAGGTTGTCTGGAGTTAAGTGTGAAGGACGGTGAGTTAGAAGCCCCTTCTATTCTGACTCACCTCTGACTCACCAGCTTGTCCCTGCCCGCTGTTACTGACTCTGCTGCGAAAATGTTCCTGAAAACGTTGGATATGGTGGTAGCACTTGTCCATTTCCTGTCGGCTGTTTGATTTTCCAATCTGCAGGGTGATAAAGGGGGATGCGTAGTCGGAGTTGAACAGTGGACTCTGCGAAGTGCAGCCTTGTTAAGTTCTCTGGATTGAAGTGTAAGGACGGTGAGAAAGGAGTCCCTTCCTTTCTGACTCACCCATGATTTACCGCGCCGTCCCTGCGCCGCTGTAATTAAACGAAGCTGCGTAAATGTTTCCAGAATACGTTGAACATGATGGTAAGGCTTCTTCATATCCTGTCTGCTGTTTGGGTCTCCACTCTGTAGGGTGACAAGGGTGATGCGGGCGTCGAAGTTGAACAATCGACTCAGCCTTTAAAAACCCTGTCTTGTTAGGTTGTCTGTAGTGAAGCGTAAACGATCGTGAGAAAAAGTCGCTTCCTTCCTGGTCACCTTGATTCAACAATGCAGTGTCTGCATCGCTGTAATTAAGGTCTGCTGAGTAAATATTACCATGTACATTGAAGTTGTTGGTAGCGGTTGTTTACCGCCTGTTAGCTGTTGGGTTATCCAATGTGCAGGGTTACAAGGGGTGATGATAAGTGGAAGATTAACAATGAACTCGGCATTCTTAAAAGCAGTCTTGTTAGGCTGTCTGGGGAAAGTGTACAGGATGGTGAGAGAGTAAGTCACTTTTCCCCTTATTTACTGACTTACCTCGGACATACAAGTGTGGTCCCTGCCCGCTGTTATTGGGGGTCTGCTGCGAAAATATTTCCAGAAAACGTTGAATGTGCTGTAGCACTTCTCCCTCCCCTGTCGTGTTGGGTGTCCTGTCTGCAGGGTGAGAAAGGGAAATGCTTAAGTCGAAGTAGAACAATGTAGACGGTGCCTCAAACGCAGCCTTGTTAGGTTGTCTGGAGTCAGTGTGAAGGACGGGGAGTTAGAAGCCCCTTCTATTTCTGACTCACCTCTGCTCACCAGCGTTGTCCCTGCCCCGCTGTTACTGGACCTCTGCTGCGAAAATTTTCTGGAAAACGTTGGATATGGTGGTAGCACTTGTCCTATTTCCTGTCGGCTGTGATTATCCAATCTGCAGGGTGATAAAGGGGGATGCGTAAGTCGGAGTTGAAGATGGACTCTGCGAAGTGAAGCCTTGTTACTTCCTCTGGAGTGAAGTGTAAAGGACGGTGAGAAAGGAGTCCCTTCCTTTCTGACTCACCCATGATTTAACCGCGCCGTCCCTGCGTCGCTGTAATTAAACGAAGCTGCGTAAATGTTTCCAGAATACGTTGAACATGATGGTAAGGCTTCTTCATATCCTGTCTGCTGTGGGTCTCCACTCTGTAGGGTGACAAAGGGTGATGCGGGCGTCGAAGTTGAACAATCGACTCAGCCTTTAAAAACCCTGTCTTGTTAGGTTGTCTGTAGTGAAGCGTAAACGATCGCTGAGAAAAACGTCGCTTCCTTCCTGGGTCACCTCTGATTCAACAATGCCGTGTCTGCATCGCTGTAATTAAGGTCTGCTGAGTAAATATTACCATGTAACATTGAAGTGTTGGTAGCGGTTGTTTACCGCCTGTATGCTGTTGGGTATCCAATGTGCAGGGTTACAAGGGGTGATGAGTAAGTGGAAGATTAACAATGAACTCGGCATTCTTAAACGCAGTCTTGTTAGGCTGTCTGGGGGAAGTGTACAGGATTGGTGAGAGAGGAGTCACTTCTTTACTGACTTACCTCGGACATACAAGTGTGGTCCCTGTCCCGCTGTTATTGGGGTCTGCTGCGAAAATATTTCCAGAAAACGTTGAATGTGATGGTAGCACTTCTCCCTCCCCTGTCGGTTGTTGGGTGTCCTGTCTGCAGGGTGAGAAAGGGAAATGCTTAAGTCGAAGTAGAACAATGTAGACGGTGCCTCAAACGCAGCCTTGTTAGGTTGTCTGGAGTCAAGTGTGAAGGACGGTGAGTTAGAATCCCCTTCTTTTCTGACTCACCTCTGACTCACCAGCGTTGTCCCTGCCCCGCTGTTACTGGACTCTGCTTCGAAAATGTTTCTGGAAAACATTGGATATGGTGGTAGCACTTGTCTATTTCCTGTCGGCTGTTGATTATCCAATCTGCAGGGTGATAAAGGGGGATGCGTAAGTCGAAGTTGAAGAATGGACTCTGCGAAGTGAAGCCTTGTTACGTCCTCTGGAGTGAAGTGTAAAGGACGGTGAGAAAGGAGTCCCTTCCTTTCTGACTCACCCATGATTTAACCGCGCCGTCCCTGCGTCGCTGTAATTAAACGAAGCTGGGTAAATGTTTCCAGAATACGTTGAACATGATGGTAAGGCTTCTTCTATATCCTGTCTGCTGTTGGGTCTCCACTCTGTTAGGGTGACAAAGGGTGATGCGGGCGTCGAAGTTGAACAATCGACTCAGCCTTTAAAACCCTGTCTTGTTAGGTGTCTGTAGTAAAGCGTAAACGATCGTGAGAAAAAACTCGATTCCTTCCTGGGTCACCTCTGATTCAACAATGCCGTCGTCTGCATCGCTGTAATTTAAGGTCTGCTGAGTAAATATTACATGTAACATTGAAGTTGTTGGTAGCGGTTGTTTATCGCCTGTATGCTGTTGGGTATCCAATGTGCAGGGTTACAAAGGGTGATGAGTAAGTGGAAGATTAACAATGAACTCGGCATTCTTAAACGCAGTCTTGTTAGGCTGTCTGGGGAGAAGTGTACAGGATTGTGAGAGAGAAGTCACTTCTTTACTGCCTTACCTCGGACATACAAGTGTGGTCCCTGACCCGCTGTTATTGGGGTCTGCTGCGAAAATGTTTCCAGAAAACGTTGAATGTGATGGTAGTGCCTGTTCATATCCTATCTGCTGTTGGGTATCCTGTCTGTAGGGTGAGAAAGGGAAATGCTTAAGTCGAAGTAGAACAATGTAGACGGTGCCTCAAACGCAGCCTTGTTAGGTTGTCTGGAATTAAGTGTGAAGGACGGTGAGTTAGAAGCCCCTTCTTTTCTGACTCACCTCTGACTCACCAGCCTGGTCCCTGCCCCGCTGTTATTGGGGTCTGCTTCGAAAATGTTTCCGGAAAACATTGGATATGATGGTAGCACTTGTCTATTTCCTGTCGGCTGTTGATTATCCAATCTGCAGGGTGATAAAGGGGGATGCGTAAGTCGAAGTTGAACAATGGACTCTGCGAAGTGCAGCCTTGTTACGTTCTCTGGAGTGAAGTGTAAAGGACGGTGAGAAAGGAGTCCCTTCCTTTCTGACTCACCCATGATTTAACCGCGCCGTCCCTGCGTCGCTGTAATTAAACGAAGCTGCGTAAATGTTTCCAGAATACGTTGAACATGATGGTAAGGCTTCTTCATATCCTGTCTGCTGTGGGTCTCCACTCTGTAGGGTGACAAAGGGTGATGCGGGCGTCGAAGTTGAACAATTGACTCAGCCTTTAAAAACCCTGTCTTGTTAGGTTGTCTGTAGTAAAGCGTAAACGATCGTGAGAAAAAACTCGCTTCCTTCCTGGGTCACCTCTGATTCAACAATGCCGTGTCTGCATCGCTGTAATTTAGGTCTGCTGAGTAAATATTACCATGTAACATTGAAGTTGTTGGTAGCGGTTGTTACCGCCTGTATGCTGTTGGGTATCCAATGTGCAGGGTTACAAAGGGTGATGAGTAAGTGGAAGATTAACAATGAACTCGGCATTCTTAAATGCAGTCTTCTTAGGCTGTCTGGGGAGAAGTGTACAGGATGGTTAGAGAGAAGTCACTTCTTTACTGACTTACCTCGGACATACAAGTGTGGTCCCTGACCCGCTGTTATTGGGGTCTGCTACGAAAATATTTCCAGAAAACGTTGAATGTGATGGTAGCACTTCTCCCTCCCCTGTCGGTTGTTGGGTGTCCTGTCTGCAGGGTGAGAAAGGGAAATGCTTAAGTCGAAGTAGAACAATGTAGACGGTGCCTCAAACGCAGCCTTGTTAGGTTGTCTGGAGTCAAGTGTGAAGGACGGTGAGTTAGAAGCCCCTTCTTTTCTGACTCACCTCTGACTCACCAGCGTGGTCCCTGCCCCGCTGTTATTGGGGTCTGCTGCGAAAATGTTTCCTGAAAACATTGGATATGGTGGTAGCACTTGTCCATCTCCTGTCGGCTGTTGATTATCCAATCTGCAGGGTTATAAAGGGGGATGCGTAAGTCGAAGATGAACAATGGACTCTGCGAAGTGCAGTCTTGTTAAGTTCTCTGGAGTGAAGTGTAAAGGACGGTGAGAAAGGAGTCCCTTCCTTTCTGACTCACCCATGATTCAACCGCGCCATCCCAGCATCGCTGTAATTAAGCGAAGCTGCGTAAATATTTCCAGAATACATTGAACATGATGGTAAGGCCTCTTCATATCCTGTCCGCTGTTGGGTCTCCACTCTGTAGGATGACAAAGGGTGATGCGGGCGTCGAAGTTGAAGAATCGACTCAGCCTTTAAAACCCTGTCTTGTTAAGTTGTCTGTAGTGAAGCTGTAAACGATCGTGAGAAAAAAGTCGCTTCCGTCCTGGCTCACCTCTGATTCAACAGTGCCGTGTCTGCATCGCTGTAATTAAGGTCTGCTGAGTAAATATTACCATGTAACATTGAAGTTGTTGGTAGCGGTTGTTTACCGCCTGTATGCTGTTGGGTATCCAATGTGCAGGGTTACAAAGGGTGATGAGTAAGTGGCAGATTAACAATGAACTCGGCATTCTTAACGCAGTCTTGTTAGGCTGTCTCGGGAGAAGAGTACAGGATGGTGAGAGAAGTCGCTTTTTTCTGACTCACCTCCGATTCAACAGCGCCGTCCCTGCATGGCTGCAATTGATGTCTGCTGCGTAAATGTTTGCAGAATACGTTGAACAAGACGGTAGTGCCTGTTCATATCCTATCTGCTGTTGGGTATCCTGTCTGTAGGGTGACGAACGGTGATGCGTAAGCCGAAGCGGAACAATCGACTCTCCTTATAAAACGCGGCCTTCTTAGGTTGTCTGGTGTGAAATCTAAAGGATAGAGGGAAAGATGTCACTTCCTTTCAGACTCACCTCTGATTCATCACTGCCGCGTCTGCGACGCTGTAATTGATGTCTGCAGCGTAAATGCTTCCAGAAGGCATTGAATATGGTAGCAGCGCCTGTTCATTGCCTCTCTGCTTTTGGGTATGCAGTCTGTAGTTTGACAAAGCGTGATCCGTATGTCAAAGTTGAACAATCGGCTCGGCATTTAAAAGGCACCTTTGTTCGGTTGCTTGGAATGAAGTGTAAAGATGGTGGAAAAGATGTCACTTGCTATCCAACTTTCAACTCGAATGCTCTAGGTGCATTTACAACACGCTCCCAGGATTTGCTACCTCCAAGATGCTATGTCGCGCAAGACTGCATTTTAAAACAGCGAAGCTATTCTATCTTGAGCGAAATGTCTCTCGTTCTTTGAAAACGACATGTCTAGTATGTGCCTCAGCAGTACGCAAAGAAGGCTTGAGTGTTCTCTACGGTTACACTGAAGGAATTCCTCGATCCTATTTAACATTTCAGCGCAACCATATCTTATCTTATCTGCAGTGTACGTCTTGATTCCTTCGAGTGCTTATCCAGACATCGCAAGAACGCTAGCTTCGTTCGATCTGGCATCTAACCCAGTCCGCCTGGGTGGTAGGTAGTTGTTCCACCAACTGGCTGTGCCAGCAGCTGAGCCTGGTTCCGAGAAAAAGCCGCGATACTTATCTATCCATGTATCTTATGGTACACCAAGGACGTGGGAAAGGGACGTGAGAATGAGGAAGAGGAAAGGAAGGGGAAGGGTAAAACATAGCATTGCACTGTGTAGGCTATTATAGCAAGGGGGTAGAAAGGAAATAGAGGCTGGCGGGAACACGTCCTGTGCGAGCTGTGACGTGGTCTCACGCCGCAACACGAATGCGATATTTGGTGACTCGCTTATTTGCCATCAAATAACACGCTCATAACACGGTTCCCTTGCCCCGCCATGGTGGTATAGTGGTTTTAGCACTCGGCTGCTGATCCGCCGGTCGTGGGCGCGAATCCCGGCCACAGCGGCTGCATTTCGATGGAGGCGAAATTCCGAGGCCCATGTGCAGTGCGATGTTAGTGGATGTTAAAGAAACCCAGGTGGTCGAAATTTCCGGGGACCTCTGCTACAGCGTCTCCCATATTCAGAGCTGGTTTTCAGACTAAACCCTATAGATCATCATCATAACACAGTTAGAGCATCTACCAAAGCGAGCAGGCCGTGGTTGTGCTTGTTTGCATAGCTAACCACAAATTAACTTGTAAAGATGCGTGGTGATAAGTGGGACTCTGATCTAGCGAGAAGACGGTGGCAATCGTGTTCCAATAATTCGTTGCGGATTATCCTGCATACTTAGCACTACACGCGACTCCCATGTTGAATACGAGGCCGCTTTGCCACTTTCACTGGCAATTCACCATAATTCACCATCGCACTTCAAATAAAATGTTCATTCATTGAGCTCACCTTCCGTCGTTTCCATAAGTGGCTGGTGCTTCCTGCATGGCGGAATGACTTGGATTCTCCTCTGTGAAATAAACGGTGCTGCTGTGCATTGGATGCGGCAGAGCAGTGCTCGCCGATATCGCCGCGCCTGTAATGGCATGCATCCAGTACATTGTTCGGGCCCTGTGAAAGAATACCTCGCAAGCTCACAAGTTTTCTTACCATGGCGTTCAATTACTGGTGTTCTAACTGCACTCTTTGACAATCGAAAGAATTCAAAGAGCTCTTCTCTCAATAAATGTACATTTGTCCTAACTGGTAAGTTTCTTCCAGTTAACCAGATATCAAGGTGCATCTAGTACGCACGGATATTGTGGTACTTGCTGGGTTCGAATCCGAATGCCGCCTGACACCGACACACTTTTTCCATGTGAAAAGATCTACCCTTACCTTCCGCTTGGATGTTTAGGTAATCTGCTGCATCGATTGGACGACTCTCCTTTCCACTGTTATTTCACTCCCTCTACCCAAAGAGGTTAATTCTCTCCATCGCCTTTACTACGCCTACTGCACGTGCTTCGATTCAGGTGCGCACATTCGAGCGAAGGTGACCAGGCACTCCCAACCAAATTTGGTGGAAGGTTGTGGAAGCACTGAACAATTGAGAAACTCGCCCCTTCCCGACAGCAGCGAAACACTGTCGGCGGCTCCACTTCTTCTTCTCCCTGTCCCTTTAATTCTCCAACCACCTGAGTGCTTCAGTAGGGGTGTCCTCACAGAGACAGTTACCGTGTGCTCTACACCCTATTTCCTTCACTTCCTTCACTTCACTTCCTTCGCTTTCCTCATGTATCATAACAGATAGAATGAACAGTGTGGATACTACGAGCGCAAAGGACCCTTTATTTCCTGTCTAGCGCATGCCTAGTGATTTAGGTTTCCGTTCGTTGGTCCAGATTTCATTGTACCATGTAAGGAACATTGGAAGGAAAAGGGTCACCGGTCACACCACGCCTGTATGACAGGAACCTGTTTCGTCCCGTGTGAGCGTTTGAGGCGCATTGAAACAAATTCAGGTCGTTATTTCCTGTGGCGTCGTGAAGACCAAGATTTAGAAATAACGCTATGGCAGCCACCGTGCTTGGTGTACCGCGCAACGACGACACGAACGCAAGGAAGGAAGGATAACGCTAAAGCGCATGCCCTCGATCTAGGCCACAGATCACCGTAGCCTACGTAATGCAATACTTCTCTCTGCAAAGGGACCCCAAAATTCCTTTATGGATGCGCTATTGTTAGTGTGTTTGAAATACGATTTCGTAAACTGCAAACGTATGGATTTCTTTAAAGCGTACAACCACGGGTGCCGGGAGTTCCTGAATGTTTTAATCACTGCGCTGAATCGACATTTACAAATTACGCCAAGCAAATATTTAAATCAACCTACTTTGCGCTCATTCTGCAAAAGACTGCAGCCAGTTAGTCTGCAAGACGTATTCACCCTCAGCATATTTTGGCGCTAAGCTGCAACTGCGGTGGTTTCACGCCATATCCTATTATCGCTGTTTTAAAATGGCATTCATGGTTCTGCAACAGGTAGGGCGGCCTAGTTTCCTCAAGAACTCAGGACAATTTTTCAAAAGCCAATCAACGATGCGAAGAATAAATCGCCACTGGGCTATTTTAAGCCCGTGTTACGGTCGTAGCGTCAGCAGCAGGCTACGGACACTAATTTAAAGACACTAAAGCGTAGCATCAGGCCTTCAGCATTAGGCTACGCTGCGTTCAGTTGCCGCGGTTTCAACTGCAGGTCCTATAAACTTGCTTACGATGCTCACAATTTCTCTTGTGGTGTAGTATTTAGACTTGCTCTCGTTACCGCAAATGTATTCGTTGTTTCTGTCTTTGAGCGCTAGTGTTGCCTCACACGACGCCGCTTTACTAAAGCACACAAAGTTGAAACTCACCCTACTTAATTACAATCGTCGTAAAACGCTGGCACATACGTACCCATAGTTGTTATATGCTCCGAAGGTCGGAAAAGGTGTCATAGTCCACGGTGCATCAGTGCTGACTCCAGGCGTTCTGCACGAATGCGAGCATATTTTAATCAAATGGAATGCGAGTTGTATAGTTACCTGTGTGAAGCTTTTTATACAAGAGAGAGAGAGAGAGAGAGATGATGGGCGGAAGGCAGGGAGGTTAACCGGAAAAGAAAATATCCAGTTTGCACATATTGCACATATTGCCAGCAACAAAATACACTGGTCTCTTTTTGCTAGGCTATACTAGGTTTCTTTTACCTTGTCCCACGCAATAGGCGTGGGAACAGTCGGATAAGAGTACCCAACCCGCAATCACGCAAGCCCCGTCGCCAGGGTGGAAAGGGTAAGTTGTCGTGAAGGTCAATCGTAATGCTCGGGCCCGCCAATGACTACCCAGAAAGATTTAATAGAGTTGCTACCAGCCCCTGTTCGACCATATAAGCGCGGATGTCCTTATGGAGGAACAGAAACACCGCACCAGGAACATGGTAAATATGCAGATGTAATTCCTAATGTGCTACAAGGCTGAACCACCTTCGTCAGCATGCCGTGAATATCGCGTTCAAAAGCGCCGCAACTGTGTTCTACGGAGCAGCGCCATTGATGGAGAACAGACGAATCATGCGACTAAGCCGAAAAAGCTTAGGGGCATTTTGGAGCTGCTGTCGCAAAAGGAAAGTGACTGAATATGATCCTGCAACGCTCTTCCTTATAGCCTCTACCGACACTTGCTACAGCCGTACCGACCGTACCGAGAAAGTATGGCTAATCCCTCCATCGAATGAATCAGTATAACATGAAAGGGAAATGTCTCTTCGCATAAGTAGTTGAACATTTCTGTCAGTGTTTCCCTGCTACGAAAGCGTTTGGTGTGAATGAACCCTCGTTTACAATCGCCTCCGTAGCATCAAGGAACAAACCCTTGTGGGTGCTAAAGTTGTTGACGTAACAAGTGTACACAGCCGATAGCAAATGGCGTGCGACAAAGGTAAAAAATCATATTTACTTGCACCACATGGACCCGTCAAAGTCGATGCCGTGCTCGGACGCGTAACTCACCAGTATTCATGTGGCCATCACGCTGGAAGAGTGGTCGGCGGGGGAACGCTACGAACGACGAAAAGTAACCGGTGCTCTAACACTGTGCTGTCGCCGCACATACGCTCGAATCTGTGCGAACGCGGCTATGTTCTTTCTTATCACGCTTCTTTCCGATGCCCGCGCGGCTCCGCACACGTGCTTCGAGGCGGACTATAGAACGAGCCTGGAACGGTGCCGCCATCCAGGAGAGGTAATGTAAAGCTGCAGTGATTCACTTCGCTTATCCTGGATGGCGGCACCGTTCCAAGCAATGTGCGCCAGGATGCGCGCACGCTGAGCCGGACGAGAGCGTCAAAGAGCGAGCGATGCGGAATAAGAATGTAAAGCGCGTTCGCGCGGCTTCGCGCATGCGCGGCGTTACGACAGTGGTAGCGCACCGGCTGCCTCTCGTACTGGACCGGGCGGCTGTGACTTCGATCCTCAGAGTATCTACAGAAGTTTTTTCTGAGCATTTTTTTCATGATTCTTACATGTTCGTTTTATTGTTTCATATCGGTTACGGTAGTGACGTATAGGGTGGTGGTGGACTCCGAGATAAATGTTAACAATTTGCCTTCGAACGCCAAGTGGGCGATGTTACGGCCATAATTGGAAAACTAAAACTTCACATCCATTCTCTCTTTCAATAATGAACATAAAATTCAGACATGCCAGGTAAGTCAAGTTCTCCAAATATAGGTCATCATTCCAAACCACTTCACAGTTTAACTTCAGTCTCCCTATAATGTCTGAGTGCTTCGCGGTTATTGTGACACCATGAAAAAACCTCGCGAGACAATACCCAATCGAGAGAAAGCTAGGCGACCCCTTGCGGAACGCGGCCACGACATCGCGTGTTCGTGCCAAGAGTCACCGTTACTGAGCCATATTAGCTACACCTTACCACTGCTTAGGATCATCGTGTTGATTAATGAACGCCTTGTCGCATGCGATGCTCTGTGACGAAGCAATTTTTGCTAGCAACGTCGCCAGCACACGAACCATCCACCGCCGTTAAAACATTAGCGTTTGTGCGTTGTTGACGCCTTTAGTGTTCAATTTCACGAAACGCATGGGATTTCATGTGAAGCGAAAGAATGGAAGCCAAGCAGATGGGCTACCATGCGTAGTTTGTACGAATATGCGCAGACAGAACAGCGATAACAATAGTAGCCTAAGGCTCTCGAAACATATCAAACATGGCAGCTTTCTTTCACGCTGATTTCTGTAGTCCGCATTGTCCTGACGGTCACGTCTTTTGCGACAGACACGATGACATTACAAGCGCTACGCACACGAGCCAGTTGGTGAAATTCGCTTCGCGCCTCAGAGAAATCCTGGGGCATCGCTTTCTCAGAAGACGCTGAAGCGAAAACCCTAACCTCTGGTGTTATTGTCAACAGTGGCGCGTCTTGGGCTGATCCTAATAGACGAAAACGTTCAACCAAAGCTCACCTGTTGCTGTCCTGAGACGCTTCTGTTGGGTCCGTTTCCAGCGCTTCTACGACGCATCCACCCGATATTAAATGTCTTCGGCGAAATGCTTCTTCACTGTGCATACTCGTTACTAAACGCTATGCGCTTTGCAGACACTTAGCACGGCATGTGAAGCTGCGGAGAGGCTGTGGCATCTGCGGGTTCAGTGCACCTGTGTTTTGGGTGCGCTCTATGCTGAATATAATTCTCGCTATAGAATCATGACAATGCGCATGCGCGCCTGCAAACTAAAATTTCACACCACTAGGCGGTTCCCTTATCAGTCCCCACATTATGATTTTCTATGTACGCCAACAACTACGACGTATTTCAACTAACAACGGCCAACCTTTCAAAACATGCACTTTACGAAGATACAACCAGCTTAGCATGCCTTACTGTCGTCATTTTTTAAAGAGTACGTGATATGAAAATACAGCAGATCCTACTCATCCTCGGATGAAACTGTGAGTGGTTGTTTCGATCAAAAATGTTGGTCTAGGGGGTGTCGAAAGCTGATTACACAGCCACGCCTTGATATACGCGGACTAAGTACTCCACGTTCAAAAAACCTTACCAACTTGCAAAACAAATCGAGAGCCATGTGATGCAGACAGCTGCTTTCCGTAAAGGGTTTCACGGCTGTACACCGCAGCGCTTCAATAACTGTTACGCGCAGCTTTCCAGCTGTAGCTTCAGCGTTCATGTCTTGTTTGCTGCTGGCATGGTTATAACGTTAGTCCAAATGCACGTGTTATATGCAACCGATTTCTTGGAGAAATTGAGGAACTATAGATAGATAGATAGATAGATAGATAGATAGATAGATATAGATAGATAGATAGATAGATAGATAGATAGATAGATAGATAGATAGATAGATAGATAGATAGATAGATAGATAGATAGATAGATAGATATTACATTAGTATGATAGCACTTAACTGACATTAAAAGCACAATTCACGTTACACAACCACCGTCATCACAACTGCTGGTGTAAGAGGTTCATTTAGTAGCCGTGTGTTGCGATACTCACTGTAGACGGCTAAATAGACAGCTACATAGCAGCGGCCATCTTGAGGTGATCCTGAAACGATTTTGGCGATTTTGTACAAATGCATTCCACTGATGTGCACAGATGTTGTATCACTTGTATTTTCTGTGTAATTTATTGTGCGCTATATTATACTGTGTAACTTGCATGTCACTTTTTGATGTTAGTTTCTGTGATCATTCTTGTAAATGCACCTTTTATAGCGTTCTTTCTTTTTTGGTGTTACTTGTCTGTTTAACATGCTGTGCTTTTTCTTATCTTTTTCCTTACGTCATCTATGTTTGTCTATACCTTCGGTTTATACAATTTCTGTGAAGACCCCTTACTCATGCCCATGTGGCCATGTAAGGTACTTTAAAATAAAAAAAAGAAAATAAAGATAGCTAGGGTCCTTCTGATCATTAGCATAACAATATCAGTACTCTGCGGTAAGCGTGTCATTTCCTACAAAGTTTTAAGTACGCACATCCCAAAAGATCGACGCGACTCGACACAAAGCATTTTGAACCGCCCCTCCCCACGGGACATGCGATGGGTTCCACGAAGCGCAAGCCACGGGACGTCACGAGCAACCGATGGGCCAGCCAACGTAATCGTCGCGGCCTCTGGCGGAGTGCACATGGCTCGCCGGCACTCTATTACAGAGGCTAGCACTGCCGAGGCCGGCGGCCTCAATGGAGATATCGTGGCGCTATGTCGCTACTGAGGGCGCGGCACAGTGGCTGAGGTGGGAGGCGCAGTCGTCGCTAGCGCACACTCCGCCGCTGATGGAGTTGTGGTAAGGTGGAAGATGAGAGAAATATGTCTATATCTGCCTTAGCGTAAGGTGCTTAGCCTTATTAAATGCAAAGCATTTCTTAGCGAAATTCGGCGATTTTAGAGTATCTATCTATCTATCTATCTAGCCGCCTACGTCTTCGTGCTCTACTGGCCGTTTCGTTAATGGGATGCATACGAAAATGGGTATCCCACAAAATGACTGCATGGCAAACATAAATGACAGGTCATGCATAACATGATAATCATGACATGCATGTCATGAGGGGCATGATTTACATGCTACTGTCTTGATGCTCTCCTGGCCCTTTGGGAAGTATGTGAAAATTGGTATAGAATAGCATGACTGCATGACAACGTAATAACAGTCATGTCACGAAAATGATGACATGCATGTCATGAGCAGCATGACTTACATGCCAGGGTCTTCGTGCTCTCCTGGCCGTTTTGTTAATGATGGATACGAAAATATGTATGCCACAAGATGGCTGCACGACGAACATAAATCACGTGTTGTAACGTGAAAATGATGACATGCATGTCATGAGGGGCATGATTTACATGCCACGGTCTTGGTGCTCTCCTGGTTGTTTCGTTAATGAGCCGGATAAGAAAATTGGTCTTCCACTAGATGGCTGCATGAAGAACATAAATGTCGTCTTAGCATGAAAATCATAACATGCATGTCATGATCGGCATGATTTACATGCCACGGTCTTGGTGCTCTCCTGGTCGTTTCGTTAATGGGATATATAGGAAAATTGGTATGACACAATACGACCGCATGATGAACATAAATGAGAGGCCACAGCATGAAAATCATGATATGCATGTAACTAGCGGCATGATTTCTATGCCAGTCTTGGTGCTCTTGTGGCCGTTTCGTTACTTCATATGTACGAAAATCGCTATAACGAGAAAACAACGCCGATTCATGTTACGTTCCTGATACGTGCTTCGCATTTCCTTGATTCCACCGCACGTGGGATCTGCCATTTTTATGGTGTGAATGATTTCATAATTGTCTTGCCTAATAGTGACATAATGTGAAAAAGAAACGTTTCAGGGACTCAGTCCCATCCCATTTCTCATTAGACGGCAAAACAAACTGCTTCCGCCACTTCATAGTGTAGTCCAGGGTTTCCAGACTACTGTAAGCAACTGCTTTTGACGTGACACCCACACAATTAGGCTAGACAAAGGATGCTTCGCTTCAAAAGAAAACATCCGCATTTATAAAGCAAACTGATGAAATATGTACGCCCACCACGTCCCACGAAAGAGGCCTTTTATTTGCTGCTATTCAGCAGCTGTCGTCACAAAAGGTAAAATACACCCCTTTTATTGTTGTCGCCACGTTAGTACTTCGCACGGTTGTCTCTAGTTAGGACGACACAGCTCCCACAGAAACCACCGCTTCTCTCTCTCTCTCCACCTTCAGGCCGTTTCGGCTGCAGTGATGTAGCGTTGAGAATCACATGTGCCACGCTTTACTGTGGCGGGACAGTTTCTGCTTATTGCTGAACGAGGCCGTGCAGGCGTCGCATTTAAACTCTCGTTCTTCCGTATGCAACTTATGGTGCAGCTTCAAGCTACACTTGTGAGAAAATTTTGCGGGGCACCGATCACAGTGATGTGGTTTTTCACCGGTATGTACACGCGAGTGGCTGCGTAACTTCCCATGCGTTGGATGCAAGGAACCGCACGTGACGCATTGGTGGTCTTTTCTGGCTCTGTGGTCGTGGACGTGCTTTCGGTAGTCCGCAGTATTTTGGAAAGGGAAGCCACAAGCAGGGCACGCGAGAGTGGCACCCTCGTTAGTGGGTTTGTCCAGCTTGATCGGCGGTTGCAGACGCGCGCCCGGAAATCTGCGACAAGAAAAAGGAGAAGTCAATTTACGGAGAGGGGGGCGGTGGGGGGGGGAGAAGGGGATAGCCGGAGAGAGACTGAGACGTTCTTGAAAAGTTTAATCTTTCGTTATCTGGAACAAGTCGGAATTGGCGCTGGTGCTTAATGCGTTTCTCGTTTTTCGATTGATAACTCTACAAGAAATAACAATTGAGTACATTTCGTAGTTAAGTTCGTTCCCTTGGGGAGGCACCCTGAAAAATATGCAGTACTCTCAAATATTCCTTTATGACATCGGTTGCGTAATGACGCTCTTCACGTACGTCTAATTACGTAGGAACGTTCCGCTTTGGTATGAATATTTGAAATAAAGCTCGCTGTCCTGAGCTTGCTGTTTTCGTCATAATCTGGACTGATAATTATACACACACACACATATATATATATGATATATATTATAAGATATATATATTATAGATATATATATATAATTATATATATATATACTTCAATGATGAATTCTCGGCAGCAGGTTCATTATGTCCTGAAAGGATCCCGTCGAAAAACAAAACATTTAGTACGATGTCGTTTAGGCTCTGTATGTACCATTTGCATTATAAGTTTGAAAAAGACCGGTATTTGCCTTCGACAGTATTGCCTGCGAGAAGTGGAAGGAGCGCATTGGCGAATTCGCAGTTTAGGTTTTAACTCCTCTGCCGTGGTCCTAATGCGTAAATGAGGCATAGGCGGCAGCCTCATATGCACCTCTGCTACCGAACGACCTCTCTCTCTCTCTCCCTTCTTTTCCTTTCTTCTCCTCCACTTTTATATCCCTTATCCCCTTCCCCTAAGGCGCTTAGCCGTGTCCCCAGCATGGGAGACAGAAATTAGCGCCTCTTGCTTTGCTTAATAGTCACTACTACTACTCATATGCACAATTGTGACGAAGCATTTTCCGGAATTTGCCTGTGCCTTCTGTGCGTTGTTCGCGGTGTCAAAACTTCAAAAGGACGGCCATCTTTGACTCCCTATTGCCTCTCTAACGCTAATTTGACTAACGTGGATTAATGACGTTCTTTACCTACGAAAGTGACCTTGCGAGAGCGCCTTACAAGGTCCAGACCGGCCATGGTTATGTTAATACCATACGGGTGTCTCGAATTGCAGGTGCGCACTTTCATTAGGGCAGGGGCTGGTAAATGGGCGGTAAATTTGGCCGCGTTCGTTTTCTGTTCGAGTCATCGCGTTGGTGATGCTCAAATCAAGCGGCAGAAATGTTCCCGTTGAGGTTTCGACACACGTGACCGTGATGTGGGACGTATAATTCACGCACGCATGTTGTGCCTGCTTTTTGTCAGGCAGTGCATCTGGGTAATGCTGGGTGCTCACTCGAACTCGTGCGTTGGCAGTTCATCTTTTCGCGAGAACTACAGGAGCAACCACAAAAAAGCGCTGGTTTTAGGTTTTGAGGCATTCGGCCTATTAAGAGTACCGCACGGTACTTCGCCTTCCGAGTACTTCGCTTTCCGAGGCTGACAGCGCATCTGAATTCCGTGGCGATAAATCGGTTACCAATCGCTGCCTGCCAGGCACAAACAGTAGCTTACCCTCAACGTCCTGTTCGCTTGGAAGGTCCCCAATTTTGAAAACGCATCTCGAGCAAATCGCCGCATAGGCTGAACGCTCTCAAGCGAAAGCAAATTGAAGAATTCAATATTTCTATACAGTTACGTAAGTTATTTAGATTGCAATGAGAACAATCTTTGCGGCTGCATCGTTTAAATAGCGCAATGAAATAAAATACACTTTGACGTTCATTAACACGGACAAGTGAACAAAGCGAACGCATGAAATGATGGACAAATTTGCGGCAGTGAACCTAGAGAAGAGCTGTTATAATGCATTAACAAACGCGTGCATATTGTTTTCAAGCATATTTATGATGGCCACCGAAACGCTAGTTAATATGGCATGGAATGACCGTATGGACGCTTCATTTTATGCGACCACGAGGGCCAACCGTTCATCGCGATATTGCCTAAGCAGCTTCGAACAGGGAACACGTACCATGCCGCTTTCCTGAAAAATGTTGAAGCAGGAATATTCATTTCTCAGGCATTTACAGGCTAGGGAGCCCGAACGTGTGCCATAGCTCTTTTCCTAAAAAATTCTGAAGGAGGAACCTTCATTTATGAGCGATTCAAAGGCTAGGGCGCCCGAGACAAATCTTCAACACAAGCTCACCTTTCGCCGTATTTTGGCATGCCCGTATCGTTTCCTGCCTTTTCGTTGGGGTTCCACGTCGAAAAATATCGTCGAAGCTCATCTCCACCATTAGCCATATTTTTGGCGTTCACGTACGAGCTCTCCTAGGGCTTCCATTCAACAGAATGCCTAAACTTCTTTCACATTTCAGTCTGAACAAGGGGCGTACGGCTTCCAGCACTGCGAAAACAAAGCAGCCCAGTGGTAACCCCATATATCTGCGCCCATGCGCATTCACAGTAGCCTTCCTTCGATCACATCACGTGATCTAAGTGCTTCCATATTTTCTTCGGTCAAGCGCACGATTGTGAGTGCATGGCAAAATATGCGACTGATAAGGAGCCTATGACAGTGGAAGTGATTACGTAATGTACGTTTCATTAGGGCTCTATTCGTAAAACAAGTGCTCGCAAAATTTTTGACAAACTCACGACAGGTCATGACCGATTCAGCGTAACTCGAACGGGAACGAACTCAGCAGACCTCACAATGTGAGTTTCCGGGTGGGTGTAGTTTTTTTGGCTTTATACGAGAAAACACGCGAACTGTCCGGTTTTCTTCTTTCCGTCTGCTTTTTTTTCTGTTCGAATGCTGTTTGTGGGGTTTTGATTAATTGAATGCTTTCACTTTTGCGCCCGGAAACGAGGGCTCCAGAAATATCGGCCACCTCGGGTTCTTTAGCGTACAGTGACATCGCATAGCACATGCGCTTCAGCATTTTGCCTCTATGGAACTGCAGCCGCCGCTGCCCGGATCCGAACTGTCGACCTTTGGTTTAGTAGCCAAGGATGACATCGCGGCAGCAGCGGATGCATTTTAATGGAGGTCAAATGTTGAGGTCCGTGTGCTGTGCCACGTCAGTGCACGTTAAGGAACTTCAAGTGGTCGAAGTTTCCAGAGCACCCCACTACAGCACCTCCCAATATCGTACCGTGGTTTTGGGACGTAGAACTCCAGAAGCCAATCATTCCATAGGATGTCATGCAAATCCCATTTTTGCGCAAAACACAGAAATGTGATTCCAGCGAACCGGCGACGAATTTGTTTTCCGCGAAGGGAAAATTGTTTCAGACACTGAGATCCCTTCTTTGATGATGGGAAGAACACACTGAGGCCCTAAATGGTGCATGATTAACAAATATTATGAGCGCCAAAACAGTACACGGAACACACTAGGTCCTGTGTCCTTTCTCCCTTGTGTGTTCCGTGGACGTTTTTGCGCTTATAATATTTCTTAATTTTGATGATGGGTCTCGGGCAGTACACTAAATGTTTTGCTTCGAAATTAAAAGCCGTAGGCTAACATGAACCGCCATTCTAACCTAATGTAGCTGCCTCGCCATGGTGGTCTAGTGGCTATCTATCTATCTATCTATCTATCTATCTATCTATCTATCTATCTATCTATCTATCTATCTATCTATCTATCTATCTATCTATCTATTGTTCTGTACTGGCTTGTTACACGGGAATCGATCCTCGCATCCGAGGCACTTCTTTTCATAGGGAGCTCATCCAGAATTTACCCTGTTCTCTCATGTGGGATGTCTGATATCACTGGGCAGAAAGCTGCCTGCATAGTGACTCTGCAAAGCCTGAGACCTCGATTCGAGCTAACGCCCCTTTCGCTGAAAGGCGTCGTCTAGCATGTGCTCCCACGCGACGTGAGTTGTAAGAAATGATTCGAAAAAATTCTGCTGGAACTCGATCTGTTCATTGAGAGTTCCCTATTGGGACTGACGAACTCTTTAAGGAGGAATAATTTGACGGGCCTGTTTCTTTTTGCAGAGCACCAGATGAAGACGTGTATTTTTGCAATGAAACATAACAATAATGAGATGACGTATTAAAACAGCTAAAACTTTGGCCCGCCGGTGGACTGTGGTCACCGTTAAGTTTGCTCATTTCCCATCAGGTCGAAGCCACGATACTTACGTTAAACAACTGCGTGAGGTGCTCGACATGTCTCTTAATGGATTCTCTGCTGGTTGCATCTGTTTCTCAGTCTGACCACTGACAGGCGTACTTCCAAGACGTGCCCTTTGCCACGCTCCTTCTATCATTCATTCATTCTTTTCTTTTATTGATCTAATTGGCCAGAATACAGAGGATCGCTCTAGAGGACACAGCTGAAAGGCAAACATTGCCTGACTGTGCCGTGCCAGCCCTACCGCTGGGCAGCAGCAATACTATAACCGCATATAGCTACCATTTAAACGAATTAAACAGCTTGTGCGTCGCTAACGAAACTGTCTTATCATTCTTGCGTGTGTCGACGTCTTCCTTTGCGCTTGTAGTTGTTGAGTTTTCATTTCTTCAATAATTTTTATACATTATTTCATTTTCGAATGCGGCAGCGTGCTCCTAAACTCCCAGCCGGCGCTCAGGTGTTGCCTGTGAGCGCGAGCAGTCGCAGTGGACCACGGTAGACTGCTTCAGCATATGAACAAAGGTATTTAAGATGAAAGTGAGATTACTGGCCGCACGTGACGAAAGTAGGACGCTGTGGATCCTGATAAAAGAAGAGCCGTGCGTGACGAGCAGCGAAAGGACGCGCATGCGCTGTGCGGTCGCCAAAGGGGGCGCTCCCTACGTTTTATCGTGTCTTCATGGGTACTGGCCGTCGTGAGTCAGTGCTGTGTTCGCGCTGGTGAGAGGAGTTTGCCCATCAAACACAGGGACAAGTCTGCCGAGCCTTGGCGTGCTAGGATGGAGGGCGTTCACCGTGGTCTCTCGTCAGACACCTTGCCGGTAAGCGTCCACTGAACATTCAGTTGAATCTAGTCAGCGAAGGGAGAACCTAAGCAGGATTGGTTTTGCAGCTTTTGGGTTTTCGGTCCGCTCTATCTCGAGAAAAGTACTCCCTACAGTCTTATTTCCGAGTACTAGAGTCTTACTTCAGGAGGCTTGTGCGTATGCCGCGGCGATGGTAAAGTAGCTACGCTGCTTGGCCGCTGACGTGAAGGACGAGGGTTCGATTCCGGCATCAGTGGTCGCGCTGTCGATTGAAGCTAAATGCTAGAAGCCCTTTTACTGTGCTATCTCAGGGAAGGTTAAAGAACCCAAGCAGGTCAACATTTCTGAAGCGGTTAGTGTTGGTGCGCCCGAAGGTGGCGGGGGGGCGGAATCCCGGCCAACGCGGCTACATTTCGACGGAGGCTAGATGTTGAGGCCCGTGCAATGGGTGATGTCTGTGCGCGTTAAAGAACTCCATGTGGACGAAATTTCCGGACCCCTCCACTACGGCGACTCTCAGAATTATATCATGGTTTTGGGACGTAGAGCCCCAGACATCAATCAGCTTTGGCGTGTATACTCACTCGTTCCCTCTTCCTTCCCCGGTCTGTCTCGCGCGCTCGAAGCAAGGCAGCAAGTTGGCTAGTTGGTATATCGTCATGGTGGAACAGCGCGCACACACAGGAACGAAGCGAAGAAGAGACGACATGAGCGCTGACTATCAAGTGAAATTTTATTGAAACGATAGCACATATATGAGGAAACACACATGAACAAACTGGTCATGACATACACAGCGGCTAAGTGCAACAAAACTGATTGTACCTTATTGCCTTCTAAAACCGGATCTCTTTTTCTAGGAGATTGAGCGACGCTTGGCTTATGCAATTCTCTCCCCTTTTTAGAAAAGCTTCCATAATCTCTCTTATGGTGCGACTTTTATGTCTGAAAAGACAGATGTATTAGTGCAGATAGGATTACAATCACATCCCCTGAAATGGCGGCCAAATGAGCATAATCTTTTTTTTTACTGCAGACTTATGCTCATTGAATCTCGTATTCAGGCATCGGCCCGTTTGGCCGATGTAAGCCGCACCACATGACAATGGAATATTGTAAACTACCTCAGTGGCGCAAGGAACGGCACAATTATCTTCGTCATGTTTAATTCCACACCCTCCTTTCTTATTGTTACTTGTGCTCTCAACTTTCTTCTGCACAGCCGCACAGATTGATACCCGTCTTGACGGGCGCAGAGAATGTTACCTTTACCCAAAACTCCTTGCTACCTTCTTAAGACCATGACACATCTTATGGACATAAGGAATCACTGCAACTTTTTCTAGAGTACTTCTGTCACCTTTGTCTGTGTCTTTCCCTTTCTCTTGAGACTTAACCCACTCAATGAGCTTTTTAGCGGTCATTGAGCCCAGGAATCTCCGGATACCCTGCCTTCCTTAATCTGTCAACCTGATCCTAATCAAAACTATCTAACATCGTCTCGGGGCACGAGCGTGACAAAGCAGCGCGCAAGCAAGTGAAGGCCACACCATTTTTGATTAACTTCAAGTGGCCAGACCCGTAATCAAGGAGAGGCTTCCCTGTCCTAGGGTTTTTAGAAGGCACATCAGGTACAATCAGTTTTGTTGCACTTAGCCGCTGTGTATGTAATGACCAGTATGTTGACGTGTTTGCTCCTTATATATGTGCTATCGTTAAAATAAAATTTCAGTTGATAGTCAGCGCTCGTGTCGTCTCTTCTTCGCTTCGTTCCTGTGTGTGCGCGCTGTTCCACCATCGCGTGCTCGACCATTGAGAAGCGATGACTCGATTCAGTGCTCTATATACTCGAGTAGAGGTCAAGCATTAACGACGACGTCAGTGCTTCAAGGGGCGTCAGTCCTCCATTCAATGGTGCCGTTCTGTCAACGTGACGTCGCGGCAGTCCACCTCCGCACCGCGCTCAACAGACAAACCAGAACTCGGTGCAGAGAGGGTCTACCACCAGGTCACGTTGACAAAGCAGCACCACCGGCTGAAGAGGGGCGTATTCACGGGCTGACACAGGCTTTTTTTTGTTTTCGTTTACACGAGTAGAGACCTATTCGATGTTGGTGAACCGTGGTAGGCACCGGTGATATAACCAGGGCTCGTAGCGACGTCACGGCGCGGAGGCCCCGCCCACCGCTCGCCGTGGTCCTGCAATGGTCGCGCCACCACCCACGCAGCGTTTGCGAAAGCTGCCTCCGAGCGCGAGGTATTGGAGCGCCGACGGCGTATTTACTAGTTTTCAAGAGGAAGCCACGTGAGATGAGCTTGCAGTGGCTGTGCAAGTAGTAGTCGACGGACGTATAAACGAATGCATCGAAGCCCAGCTTTTACAAGATGTGGCAAACTGATTGAAACGACAAGCACCCTGTTACCACGGGTGTGAATGATTGCGAGCTGTCATGTCGGGGTCACTTAATTCATGACCGGCGAAAGTATGAGCCTTCAGGAACAGACTTGTTCAAATACGACTTGAAAATGCCTCGGCTAAAAAATACTGTTTCGAACTAAAGCCTCTATCCGAAAGCCAAATCCTCGCGCGCAAGCAATTGTCTGATTAGTTACTCAAGCATACAAACAGACCGGTATTTTTGATGCTTGTAAATACGGCTGTGATAACACACGCACACAAAAACATCTACGTGCCAAGGACAAGGCTCAAGACTAACCGCCAGGAAGGCGCGCGTAACCGCGGCTCGCGGCTCTGCCCACAGGCTGTTGCGATCTCGAAGGCGTAAAGTACTGAAACGACATGTCATATTTTAAGCATGTGGTTTGTTCGAGCAGTCTCACAATGGAAAAAAAGATTTAAAAGTGCATCCCAACCACATCGGCATTACCCAAAACAGTTCTCTTATCTATGCTATCGCATGCTGTAAGCGATTTGAAAAAGCATCCCTCTAATCGCTCTTTCGCACACGGTGTCGGCTACGTTAAGTTACCTCGTATATTAATTTCACTCTAGTGCATAAAAATTTGTATGATGCAACTAAAACTTCCTCACTTAAATAGTTCACAGCGACCGCGATTAAGTACGTACATAGGACAGCGTGCTACGCTAATGCAGCGTGCGCTTTGCGGTAAGCGTGAACGCTGCGTCCACACTTAATGCCATGAAATTTCGTGTCGAGCACTCAAGTTGACAAACTTACAAGGATATTTCAATGAAATGAAACAGGCCGCACTAACCGCTAAATAATTGCACGTAATCATGGCAGTGGCAAAAATCTTTGCCGCATAACCGATCGTATAGCCGGTATTGCAGGTTCGTCCCTTTGCTTGCCACAGACATAAGCAGGAAAGCGATAAAAACCTATCGCACATTTACTTTTTCATGCTGTGCAAGCAACCCACCGCGCAGCTCATCGGTGCACACTTTTTTTCTTCATTGCATGGCGGAAAGCAGCACCCGCACCACCGAAAACACAGCGGCTGCTACGGTGGGCGCGCCCAGTGGATGCCTACCATGCTAAGCCAAAACACCTGACAACAGTGCCACCGTATCTTCGCGACGTAGGCCGGAGGAGTAGGTCTATAGATCATTCGATAACAGCAGCATCGTGCCGTGTGGGTGTTTCACCAACAGTCACACTGAGGCTTTCACTGTGCACGCCGTTTTTTCTCCATGGGGTTGGATTTGGTGGGGTGTCCCTAAACCGATGCTCTACTCCTCGACGACATTGTGACGAGTTAGTTCTGGCCAAGGGTAGGTGGGCATTGTCCTTTTGTGTGATCCCTGACGAGGACGGGCATTGCTATCCTCAATCTTGGCTGTCACGATTGCACAGTGTATTGGAAGGAAAAAACCCAGTTGCGCTGTCTCCCATTTGCACATCGACGTACGTGCCGAAGAAGACAACGGTCCTGACCCCACCTGCTAAAAGCGAAGCTTCTAAAGCTATTGGTTAAACCACGATCAATCCGTGGCAAGCGAGAGTGAGTAGAGGGTAGACCATGGCAGTCTTGTACATAAAAGTTATGTGGGGTTTAACGTCCGAAAACCAGCTCTGATTATGAGACGCCATAGTGGAGGGCTCAGAAAATTGCAACCACCTGGTGTTCATTAACGTGCACTGACGTTGCTCAGTACACGGGCCTCGACTTTTCGCATCCATCGAAATGTAGCCGCCGCGGCCGGGATTCGATCCCGCGACCCTCGGATCCGCAGCCGAGTACTATAGCCACTAGACCACCGTGGCGGTGCGGTACATAAAAGTATAGGAAGAGGTGAGAAACGGAGGAGGGAGCGAGCAAGAATGTGAATGAGGAAGGGATAGCTTAGAGCATAGCAGTATTGTGCAGCATATTATAGCAAGGAGCGCGATTGGGAGATGAGCGTGAGGACGAATGATGTATGGGTCACAGAAAGGTGCAAGGGAAGTATTCTAATGTTGGCACAGAAACCTAAAGAGACGATAACCTGACACGCCGGCGAGTACTCAATGCCCAGTATTCGAATATTTTGACTTTCGCCACAAGCCCCTACTTGTACATTATATGTACAAGATTATTTAACGGTGTTTATGCTTGAAAATTTGAAATATTATTTACCTTGTCCTGTTGTCAGCTGTTGTCCAAACAAGGCGTTCAGCAATATGCGTGTTCATCTACGGCGCTGTCCAATTTGTTTCTTTATAACGCAGCCACAACACCGGTCATGGAGGCCCCAGCAATACGAACGGAAACGATGCGCTTCAGGGCAGCGCAGCCAACGTCTCCGGAAAAGGATCGTCGGCCACGTCCTCCAGTCCTTGAAAGGTCAGGCAAATTTACCATTTAGATGCCATTTCCACATAGTACTATTTAGAACAGGGAATGTCGCGGGAGCCAACGTTTCGACAAGCGGCCTTGTGTTCATCAGGGCGGCAACGTACTTTGCGATTTGTTCATTGATTCAAGCATCCATCTTCCCCTGAGCTTCTCTCCTAGTTTGGATTTCCACATAGGTAATTTCTTCAGAAAATCGGAGTCTCATTGAACGCGAAGAAGCGCCTGCAGTATTTGTAGAGGCTCCAGTAGTACCAGAATGCCGCGGACCACGTATGCGAATATTAATTTTACCACCACAATCAGCTTCATGTGATCATGGGCTGACGCGTTGCAGTACTGAATTTCAGAAGTTTCCTGGCGGTGAATGTTACGTTTTTCCCTTGATTAAGTACACTCCCAGCGCTATCTCGGCAGCCGAGCGACACTAGCCCCCCCCCCCCCCCCCCCCCCCCCATCGCGTCTTTCATACTAAAGACGGGTGAGGCGTTTCCTCTCCGCTTCGACGGAAGGCGTCCCAATCGGAGTGATGTTATCGCGTGCACCTCCGAGGGATGGAAATGGGCAGGGCTCGTTCGATCCCTGCCATTTTCGTCGCCCCCACTCGAGTGCTTTTCTTCTATCTACCATACTTGGGCTCTGGGGGCTTCCGGAGAAAAGCATCGGAAAAAGGGGCATCGCACTTACAGCCCCTTTTGCGTATGTCTGCGCTCGCCTGCGCAGCAAAGGGTGCGGCCCGCGCGGCTGTCCAAAGTCTGTCCGTGCGAGAGCGCCGGCGAGCTGTCTCGGGCGGCGCGCTCAATCTTTCGCGATTGGCTTGGGATTGCACGATATGCAGTCTTAGCGGACGGGCAATCTTGTTCGAATAACCGTGGCGCGTGTTTCATGTTCGAGCTCGTTTTCACCATCATATACATGTAACTTTGCCGAGAGCAAAGGGCCAGTTCGAATTATCCATTGGTTCGAATTATGCGACTTGGAATCAACGATGTTCGACTGTGTGAACCAATCTGCCACGTTTTTTTACCCACCATTGGTCTGGATTACATTTCTCGGAACTCGGTTTTGCGCACTCACTGTAGACCTGTGGAAAGTGCAAGTTAGTGAACTAGTCGTCCTCAAGTTCCTTATGCAGGCAATAGCGATTGAGTCTGACAACATAATCGCGAGTAATGCTAAACACCAGTCTCCTATCCTGTAAGGGAAAAGTCAGGAAATTTCTCCCATACTTGAGAAGTTTCCATGCATATATACAGGACACTAATGAACAAATCCAAAGTAACAATTGGGTAGACAAAATTCCCTGTTGCGAAGAGTTTGCATGTTCCTGTTTGCACATCCTGCGCGACATAGTGGCACGCCCGCTGCGCGTGCCTAGTAAATTGCTTACTAGAGAGGGCGGTTTTGAACTTGGGTTCTGAATATACTGTCAGGGCGGGTGAGTGCCGCGGTCTGCCGCACAGTTACCTGCATGGCCTTTAAGGTCACCTCGATCATATACATAAAAATCATGGTACCGACTGATGCACCTATACGGGAAGAGGACATGTATTGGTATCGAACCATCATCGCACAACTGCTGCTTTTCACTTCGGTTCTCGAATTTCAAGCCCATTTTTCAAGCGGAACTGTTGACAATCGTCTTAGCAGTACAATTGCCTCAGTTATTGTCATCAGTCGCCATTATGAGTGATTGCTTTTTTGTTATTCTTCGAGCGCTCGTAATTACTTAGGTGCATTAGAAGGATTCTATGTTCTACTGCCAACACACTTACGCCTCATTCGCTTCATATGTTGATATTCGCTTGAACACTTTCAATGAACGCGCGGACGCGCTTGCAGAGTCATCTCGAAATGGTCCGGTAATTTCTGTTGCCGACTTCGGCGTTTGTCAGAGCTGCGAACTTCACAAAATACGCTACATGCAATAAAGTTAATAAATGTACACTAGTCACATGTGAATTCCAGCACTTCGCTTATCCGTGGAAGAATCGACGGTGTAAAACTACAGCAGAAATATAAATGACTAAACTACGGTGCCAGTCCCCTTTCCTGAACATTTGTTTAGAGGTCCGGTCTGGCTCAGCCTCGGTTGTGTACGCATTGTGATGAAGTCTCTGGAGTACTTATCATGTCACCGTAGCGTTTCTTGGCTGGGCAGGCGATAGCGCGCGCCCAGTTGCCGTCCGAAAAGCCCTGCCCGGGGAGCACGTCCTCTCCCAAGGGACACACGCCGCAGCGGCAGTCCGCGCGCGCTCCGCTCCGCTGCAGCTAACTGCAGCGGAATGCGGCCGCGTCGCCGCGTTTATTCGCTGGGTTGGCGAATGCACGCGCCGAACTGCGTGGCTTCTCCGCAGGAACACTCGACGCGCGCGAACGCGCCAAATAGCCGACCGTTCATCGCCGCCATGTGTGCCGAGTTCAGTCTTGAATTCAAGACGCTCACTGAAGCCATCACGACGTCGAGATGTATGTGCATCGATCTGTCATTCACCAGCGACCCTATACATTGTGCGAGATGTATGTCTCCACCTACTACTCTGATCACAAGCCCACGGTTGTGTCTATGTACCCTAGCTCAATTACCAGAACGATAAGAGGGTGACGACTCTAAAAACTTGTTGTTGGGCTAGTTGGTAGATCATTTCCAAAACTGTTATAGCGCAATCACATGACACATTCACACATTACACCCACACCACCCAGGCATCAACCACGTACGCCCAAGACCTGCCTCGGCATATCTGCACATACTTTCTGGACGACGAAATAGAGATGTGAACTGTCGACACCACTTTCACGGCATCAGATCACGTAAAAAAAACTCTGGCGTCGTAAACTGCCTCATTCTTTATAACACAACTCGGCAACACAAATTTGGAGCACCTTTCCGCAACAATCCAGCCAAAAGAAACGCTTTCGCGTTCTCATCTGATCAGAATATTGTCACATGGTCGTGAAGCATGTAGCGCTCAAGGCGAAGCACGGAGGAGCGCTCAAGCGATGTCAAGCGAACTGTTTATTAAGCGAACTTGTGCCCAGAAAAACAAAGCTAATCACAATGCACAGCAATAGCGGCGTGAACAGTGTCGTTCGACGGAAAGACTGACTAGCGGCTTAATGCGTCGGCTTTTATACGTACGTCATGAGGCATTCTCGCATTATCTCTGGAATTCCGGAAGTTACTCAAGTATACATGTCCGGCATGCCAAGTTTCAAGAATGAGCGACACGGTTCCCGAAGTTGATGATGATATGTGGTTTTTATTGGCGCAAGGGCCAAAGGTGGCCAAACAGCGCCACGGTTCCCGAAGTGAAATGCAAGATAAACGCTGCCTGCGGTGATAGCGGCGCTTCCGCAAACAATCACAGCAAGCGCGGGATTCACGGGGAGGTGATAACGGCGTTTTTAAAAAAAGCGAAAACGGCACTTGTCGATATGCTTAAGGATTGTGGAACTTTTCAAAGCTAAAGGATTCTAGGACAACCCGTAATTTACAACCCATAAATATGGGTCTAAATTTGTCTTCTGGTGGTACTCTTTTTTTTTTTCTTTTCCGACTGTGCTGGGATTTGGGCAGAGCAACGCTTTCAAGGCCGCATGAGATTTTCTGCCTGAAACAAAAAAAAATCACTGCTCATTATCCTTTACATTTTGTTTTATTTGTTTCTAATCTTAATCGCCGTATCAATTTCAGTTTTCCCGAACCTTCGATTCTCCCCTTTGTTTAACTATTATCTCATAGCTAAAACCTTTAAAAAGAGTGATTTCAACCTTAA